>CAKNWU010140580.1:1624-13518 GCA_932072015.1 Andricus quercustozae | reverse complement strand
AATGAAAACTATATGTAAATAATTTGTAAAGTTTATAAATTTAAAAAGTATCTAAGGGTGATTTCCAAAAAGTTGAACATTTTAGACAAAGAGATATTCGGAAACAAAAAACAGTCTAAACCAGTTAGATATATATTTTTTTTAATTAAGGATGTAGACCTCAACGTTTTAAAAAATACTCCCATTTTATAGGCCATTTTAATCAAGGAACAAATTCCCGGTCATTTCCCGATTCACACAAATTTTTCACGATCACTGAAATTTAGATTCGAAGTGAAATCTTGAAGCTAACTATTTTTCGTTTGAATCTATAAAAACTGAAGCTCAAATTAAAACATTTAAAGTGGTAATCTTTTGAATTTTAAACTTTCAAAATTAAAACTTCAATATGTGTTAATTCAAACGCTCAATAATTCACCCATATAAAATGGAAGCTTTTAACACATATCAAGTGAACACTTTTAGATTAAATTCCGCTAAACTGTAAATTAAAAAATGTTTCACTTTTATAAATTATACAGTTTAAAGAAGAAGAAAAAAACATTCACGATATAATTTTCAACGCTCTAAATTGAAAAATTAATGAGCAAATTTTTAAATTTTTTTTAATTATATCAGGTTAAGCAATTTTAAGTTAGAAACCGTAAAAATTGAAAGATTAGAAATTACTTTAAACTAAACACATTTTAAATTAGAAGTTAAATTATTTTGATTTTAAGCCGTTACTTGATTGTTATTTACACACTGAAATTTGTTTTGAAATCTTTTTAAATAATCTCATCAAATTATTTTTCTGTCATAAAAAATCACTTTAAATTTTCCCATGAATTTGGGAAAATTTTTTTATCATCTTTTGAAATTTCTTTCCAAAAATTCCAAATATTTTTTTTTAATGATTCGATTTTTTCCTTATACTATTAATAAATCCTGCAAAATAAAAAAAATTGCCTTAAAATCTTCCAGATCTTTTTTTTTACAATTTTGGAAAGCTTTTGAAATATTTGAAATATTCTAGTTAAATTAATTTTTCATAATAAAAAATCGTTTTCCATTTTCCTGGAGACCTTAATAAATTTTTTTCTTTCTTTTGAAACTTTTCGAAATGTTTAAAAAGCTTCTTAATTTTGTCAAATTGTCAAATTTTTTCTAAAGCAAAAATTGCTTGTTATTCATTCATTACAATTTCTTTTAAAATCTTTTTTAATATTCTGTTAAATTTATTTTTTCAAAATGAAAAATCATTAAAAATTTTCCCACGAGTCTTGAGAAAAATTAATTCCCCGGTGGATAAGAATTAATGACACTGAAGTTAAACATCCAACGATTCAAATGTTTAGTCGTCTCAAGATTTTATAAAAATAGCAATATTGTACACATAATTTTGTTCTTGAGAATACATAGAATTATGATCAGGAAAAAAATCTCTATCCAAAAGTCTACCAGACGGATGATTTTTCATTTTTTGTTTTCTCCCTGTCAATTTTTCATTTTCCCGGTCAGGTAATCATAATTCTTTTCGAAATTTCCATGTACTAACTCAGACTTTTAATTCTTTTGGAAAAATCCCTGTTTTATGTCAAAATTGTAGTTCTTTTCCAAAATTCTCTGATCCAAATCAGAATCATAATTATTTTCGAAAATTTCCTCTTTAAATTCAGAATTCTAATTCATTGGGAAAATTCCTGGTTCTAGACATGAATTAAAAATTTTTTTCTAAAATTATCTGATCCAGTTCAGAATGACATATAATTGCTTCGGAGAATATCCTCTCCCAAATCAGAATTATATCATTCTTCTCGAAAATTTCCTCTTCAAGTCAGAATTACAATTGTTTTGGAAACTTGCTTCTTCCAGATTTGAATTATAATTTTTTGTTTGAAAATTTTCTGATCAAATTTAGAATTAGGAAGACTTGGAAAAATTTTCTGTTTTAGGTCAAAATTCTCATTTGTGTCGAAAATTCACTGCTCGAAGTCAGAAACATACTTCATTTTTTAATCCAGGTATAACTCAGAACTGTAATTCTTTTGGAAAATTCCCTGAAACAACTGAAATTTATAATTATTTTCAAAAATTCCCTGTTCAGAGAGTGTTCTTTTACACAATTCCCCTTTCAAATTAAAAATTACAGATATCTCTTGCAGAATTCCCTGTTCCGAATCATAATTTCAGTTTTTATATTTTCATTGTTAAACCTAAATCTTTCTCTCTTTGATTTAAAAAATATATATACTCTTAATTTCAAAATATACAAAAAATTGCAAGTAGCATCACTTATATTATCATCATTGTCGACAATAGTCTTTTTCATTGTTCGTTTCGTGACTGAACACTGAGAATAGTAAAATATCAAAACACTTTTAATATTTATTTTAGTACAATCGAAGGAAAAATCTCGGTCACTGAATGAAATTTCCAGTTATTTCCGTGTGAAAAAAAATCCCAGTTTCCCGGTCAAGTAAACACCCTTTCTATATAAAAGACTATCAATCACTCGATACTTCTAAAATAATAATTCTCACCTTTGTCGATGACTCCAAGCCTGTCAGTCCTTTTACATATTCTTCAAAGTGATCCTCGAATCTAATCTATTGTCCTAACGGCTTTCCATCAAAAATTAAATCTACGCGACTTTGAGTTAGTCGTTGTAGTACGTACTCGTCAATATGGATATCTGACAAACACAAAATAAGAACTATTTATTTAAGCCTCAAAATATAAATTTACTCATATTGTATAAACTGCTTTTTCAGATTTTGTGACTCAAAAAACATAACTCGAAATGAAAGACTGAATATGAAAACCTAACCTAGAAAACTATTCTCTTCATGTCGAAAAATTGTGAGAATACGAACTTACCTTTAAAGAGCAGGATTAAATCTTCGGGTAGCCCCCAAGACGATAGCAATTCGCTAACTTTTTCCAGCGATGCAGACATTCTTATAGTTGAAAACTTAAAATTTAACAACACTATTGACCACGCGGTCGAAAAATCCTAAAAAATACGCGGAGGTCCGGCCGATCGAGAATCAATTGACGCGAGGGTAATCGCTATTTTAGATAGGCGGCGATCCGACCATTTGATTGGCTTATATGACTCCCGCATTATATTTGAAATTTGTGCTATTGATTATGTTTTAAACAAATAAGCTGTTTACCAAATAAAGAAAGTAAATTTAGTTAAACCGTGTCACGGAAATATATATCAGATTTATATCAAGTTAAAATTGTTCTGTAAAGTACTAAGCCCCTGCACAGCGGGTACCTGGTTTCAGGGGCAAATTAGTCAAAATAGACATAACCAAAAAATAACATTACGTGCATGCCGTAATGCATGATATTCAGAGTAAAAATGTATATATTTATAAAGGTGAAATGAGCGCAAATGCCGTTTATATTCATGACTACGCTTAACATTATTGTTTGCAAGGCCTGCAGTAACAAAATAATAAATATAGAAAAAAAATTATTTTACAGTGGAACTTTGTAATCAACAGCATGGTAATATTAAATAGATTTTATTGTTAATCCAACTAGTGTTCTTTAGTTCCGAGTGACTAGGTTTGCATTAGTATGATTAACCTTATGTTCGTTATTCTGTTAAACTGGAATCCTTGTCATTTCAACTAGGTTAGGTTTAACCATGTGATAGTTGTTTTTCCCTGCCGATGAAACGGCACTGAAACAGCACTGGCGAACGGCACTGAGCCGCCAGTGCTGTTTCAGTGCCTGTTTTGACCGATTTCGGCATCTAAACGGCACTGAGAGTGATGCGACGATCATATAATGGTCCTATCGTATTCGTCACGCACCGGACGGGCAGAGTGATTTACAGTAGTTGGCCGCCACAAACCGAATTCCTTTTTAAAATTCTCTTCAAATTTTTAACTCCTTTCTTAATTGATGAAATATTCTCATTATATATATTTTATAATTATAAATTATATACTAATATACTATTCTGGATTTGAATCCAAAAATGTTGTCTATTTTAGCGTATCTCATTCCATTTACGAGATACATTATATTCATTCCAATTTTAAACTTCTAAACAAAAAAATTAGATATCTGAAATTCTCGAAACCCGTAGATTTTGAATTTCTAACTTTCGCAGCGGTAATTTCAAAATTTTACCAATTTTAATTTCTAATTTTTAATTCCTTTCAGCTGGTCTACTTGGTAGCCTAGTCGCAGGTATAAAGTGAATTTTTGCAGGCATTTAAATCTGGAATCTGAGTAGCTTTAAACGAGCAGCACTGAAACAGCACTGGGCAGTGCCGTTTCAGTGCTGTTTCAGTGCTGTTCAATCGGCAGGGTTCTAAACAAAAAATTTTCAGAATAGAATGCCATAAAACCTAATCCCTTTTATATTTCCAAGGTTATTTTATATTATTTATTTATATTTATTTATGGATATTCTCTTTTTACTTACATTTAATTATTAATATTTATATATTTAATCGCTCTGAAGGCGAATCTGAAAATTTTGTCCGTTTTGACGTATCTCTTTCACTTTACAAGATACATTATATTTATCCTAATTTTCAATTTTGTAGGAAAATTTTTAGGTATCTGAATTCGTTCAAACCCATAGATTCTGAATTTCTAACTTTTGAATCTGTATATATGCAGATTGCATATATGCAACATTGAAAAAAAAATTATTTTCAATTTTTAATCCTTTTCGGTTGGGCTACCTGCGGTCCTAGCCGATGAGCTACCTGATAGGATATGAATTAGCATATCTTCAGAAATAGTCAGACTCGTCAGGAATGGTCAGGATATTCAGGAATCGTCAGAACTTCTGACCATTTGTGACGATTTCTGACTGTTTTTTAGTAGGGAAAGTAATAGTCAAATATACAATTTTTTCTGTAACTATATACAACCACAGTTGGGTTTATTAATACTTTCAGTTGAAACAATTTCACTACTTTCACAATGCAACCAACTGTGGAAAATGAGTAAGAATTACTGATCCTCATTGTTAAGTCAACAAATCGGAAACAGTACACTGAACCACAACTCTGTTGGTAAAATGGAACTAGTTGCATTTACCATACAACAGCAGTTGAGCCAAAAAATAGTAAAATGTATTATATTTAGTCACATTTTTAGATAAAAAAATTGACCACCTTTTTTAAGTTTATATTTTTATAAGTTTTATATTTGCGTTGCGTATGACCCCAAGTTTGACACGTAAACGTACTGCGCTTGCGCTAGGGCGCTCTGTACGGTCAGGACTTGCATCTGTATTTCCGGTCGTCTTTTCTTCGCATGCGGCAGCGTGCGGTTTGTGGGATTGGAGACGTGTAATGAATTCGTCAATTTAAAGTGCAAAATTTAAAAATATGGCAGCTCTAAATAATACGGATCACGTCGACGTTCCGAGGGTCGAGCTTCCCCAGGATCAGAACAACGAACAGCAAAATCACCAGGCGCCACCGGCTCCAGCACGTGCTCCAATATCGAATGTAGGGAGAGTATATATTTTGAGAACAAATTTGAAACGACTTAAATTAAAATAATTTAAAAAATGGATACGTTTTGGTATTTTATTTTTATCCGAACTTGAAGAGGAAAGTTTTTTATTTCTTATATTTTTATTAAGTTAAAGGTGAGCAAATTTTTGTTCAATTGGTAGAGCGGTATTTCTTATTTTTAAGATTTTTATTGAGTTGGAATGGAGAATTTTGGTTTCCAATATTTTATGAATTGGAAGAAGGATAATTTATTTGTTTTTAGAATTTGGATTGAGTTAGGAGGGAGGAAATTATGGCTATAATTTTTTTTTCTAAATTGGAGGGGCTTTTTATTGCTTTGTCGGTTGTATTGAGTTGGAAATGATGAAATTATGGTTTTTTTTAACTAGAAGAGGTTTTTTTCTCTCTTTAACTTTTTTATTGCGTTCAGGGGAAGAATTTTTATTTATTTTTCTCTAGATTCAAGGAGAAAAATTTTATCCGGAAGGAAGGAAATTTCGATTTTAAATTTTTCTGAATGAGGGAAAGGACACTTTAAAAAAAAAATATTTTTGTTGAGATGGAATGAAGCTTTTGGTTTTAATTTTTCTGAATTGGAATAGGCCATTTTTTCTTATCTAACATTTTTATTGGGTTTAGGGGAAAAAGTTTTATTTTTAATTTTGTTCTGAATTGCAAGGGTTTTCAGTGTTTTTTTAATTCGCAGAGGAAAAAATTTTTATTTTAAGATTCGAATAGAGTTGGAAGCGACAAAATTTTGGGTAATTGTTTTTTATGAATGTTAAGGGGCCTTTTGTTGTTTTATCACTTTTGTTGAGTTTGAAAGGATAACATTTTGGTTATTTATTTTCTATTTAATTACAAAAGGTTTTTTTTTCTTTTTGACATTTTTATTGGGTTTAAGGGAAGAATTTTTTATTTACAATTTTTTTCTGAGGTAGAAGAGGAAAATTTTAGTTGTAATATATTTATTAAGTGGTAAGGGTTTTTATTGTTTTTTCAATTCAAAGAGGGAATTTAAAAAAAAAAGATTTTTGTAGAGTCGGAAGCGGTACAATTTTGGGTATTTATTTTCTCTGGGTTGTGCGAAGCTTGTTTTCGTTTTTCTCACTTTTGTTGAGTTGAAAGGGATGAAATTGTGGTTATTTATTTTCTTCTTAATTAGAAAAGCCAATTTTGTTCTTTTTTACATTTTTATTGTGTTTAAGGGATTAATTCTTTATTTACAATTGCGTTCTGAAGTACAAGAGGAAAATTGTATTTGTAATATATATATTTAGTTGTAAGGTTTTTCGTTTTTTTTTTTTAATTTCAAGAGGAAAATTTCTTTATTTAATGACTTTTATAGAGTTTGAAGGAATTAAATTTTGTGTATTTATTTTGTTCGGAATTCTAAGCGGACTTTTGTTGTTTTTATCACTTTTATTGAGTTGGAAGGAGCTAACTTTTGGTTATTTCTTTTTTTCTGAATTGTTAGAGGTGATTTTTTCTTTTGAGCATTTCTATTGAGTTTAAGAGTGTCGCTTTTTACTTGAAAATTTTTTGTTGATTTGGACGGGATGAGATTTCGGTTTTTAAGTTTTTCTGAATTGGAAGAACGTCTTTTTACTCGTAGGATTGTTACCGAGTTGCAAGGGAGAAAATTTTAGTTGTCAAGTTTTTCTAAACTGGAAGAGACACTTCTTTCGGTTTGAATTTTTATACAAAGTTAAAAGGGAGGTCATTTTGCTTTATAGCTGTTTTTTTGAATTGCAAGAGTAAAATTTTATTTTTAACATATTTATTGACTTGAAACTGCGGACACTGGTTTTCAATGTTTTTACATTCTCATTCATGAGAATTTAATGTAATCGTCCAAATTTTCGATCTCTGGTTTTTAACGGATCTACACGTTTCGGCACTCACAGATTCCGAAAATCATAAAATTTTGTCAGTGTCTGTCTGTATGTCTGTCTGTCTGTATGTCTGTATGTCTGTATGTCTGTATGTATGGTTACCTGAATGTTGTAGCCACGCTAACTTTTGAAGGATTTGTTGAATTGATTCAGCCTTTGATAAACTTGTTAAGGATCCGAAAATAAAGGTCAAGTTCGTTAACCAAATATTTTGGATGAAAATTCAAAAAGTGAGCACATTTAAAAATTTTGAAGACCACTTTTTTTCAAGATTTGAAAATTCTATGTATGGTTATTAGTATTACGCAAAAAGACAAACTTTTGGAATTTTTTCGAAAAATCAAAAATTCTAATTTTGATCGCACTTGTGATGTTGCGGATTTTCCGAACATCACAAAACTTAATTTGACTATAAATCTCTGAAAATACGCTTAGTTTGCATCATGAGTAAATTCGGCACTCCTTATTGTTATTTTCTTATTAAGATTTATTTAGCTATGTTTCTTTTTTTTTTCTTTTTTTGTTTTTCGTTTTTAATATCTTTCTGAGAGCCTTCGAATTTTGCGGTCTCGAGTGGTGAATCTGGAAGCTCTCCACCACCTTACATTGCGTCATCGACTAGGATCTGTCGTCACCTCCATTCTGGCGAGGCTTCTTCTGTCTTGTGACCTTCAGCGTATTCTTCTTCTGGCTTTCCCTCCTGGATTTTCGTATCTTCTCTCTCTTGGCCGTCTGAGATCCTCGACATGTGTCTGGTGAAGATGGACCAAGGCGATTACCAGCTTGATTATGGACGAACTAGGTAATTTCGCCACTTTACGTATTTTATTTTTCTATTTCTGGCTGTTGATGCCGCCTCTCTTATATCCCTTTTTTGGGAGTCATGGAGTCCAAAATTACACCTGCCGTTCGAAGCAAGGACTTCCGTTCTCCAATTCTCGCACAGGGGTGTATTTGGCCACCCTTGTTGGCCTCGACTTCCCAAGGACTTTACCGCTTCTCGAGAACAAGGAAAGATTCTTGGTTGATGGCTCGGTTGAACGAGGTAAAGGAAGATGCAACGAAGATAAGAAAAGGCGATAGGGCAGACCAATGGAAAGCGAGCTTACTGGATGATCTCTCTCTTGACCGTAGTAATTAAAATTAGTCCTCTGCGCAGGACACTTATTACCTCTCCCATCAACCACTCTTCATCGCGTTAGCATAGCGTAGATTCCGATATACCATTCTAATTGTGAACTCGAGGTGTGAACCACGTGCTCTTCGACGGTTCATCGTTAAGCAGTTGTGATAAGGTAGGATCTTGATCCTTTTTTATGGTTTAGCCAAGGTATTAGCTTCTATGGTTACAATTATCTCTATCTTTTCTTTTATTTAACTCCTTGGCAAAATCATACCAATCTCTTTAATAACAATTGTGCTTTGTATTCTTTTTTTCATTATGAGCCTGTAAATTATTTTTGACGGAGTGCCGATGTCTCAAATCATGTGCCGCTATGTTTCACTTGAGTTGCCCCAAACCTGTTAAACATGTATAATTCCCCCAAGTTGAGAGTATTCCCCTTCCCCTTGGACTATGGAAACCCAAATTCAGTTATGACCCTACAAATGTTCATATTGTTTCATATTTTTTAGGAAGGTTCCCCTAAATTGGAAGTTTTCCCCTCAAAAATGTATAAATCGAGATAATTCCCCTTCCCCTTTAACTATTGCAACCATAATTCAGTTTTACCTCGTAATGTCTTATATTGCTGTATGTTATTACAAGTTCGTGGAATTTTTCCCCTCTAAAATGGTGTAATTAGAGAGCATTCCCCCTCCTTTTAAACGTATTTAATCTCGCCTAGGAATGTATTTTGGACAGCGAACTTTTCTTCCCCCTTCTTAGGATAATACTATATGATATCTTTCCCCTAATTATCTGTAATACTTGAATTTAAAGAGACTGGGGATGACTCAGAATGTAAGAATTTATTTTGTAATGCCGATAAGAATTTGCAATTGAAACCTCTCTTTGTATCACTCTAATTATATAACTAAGTTTCTAGAATCTAGTAAATCAGCTTTAATTTTACTTTTATATTGAGTTTTGCCAATTCATTAAAACCCTACTCCTCTACCATTATCTATGTTTATTTAGAGGCTGAGCTAACCATTTCGTTTGAACTCTAGTTACTGCCCTAGTATTTTATTTTGTTTTGTTTTACTTTATTCTATTTTATTTATTTACTTTTTTTTTTATTCGTGTCGCTTATTTGGGAATTTTACAGATTAGGAATTGTGGGATTTGAAAATGAGAGACCCGTATTCTTGACCTGTGAATGACAATTTTTAGTTATTTCGTTGCCAAGTACAAAATTTAGACTTCCTTGCCGTTTGAAGCGCGTTGTGAAAATTTCGGGAATCAATTTTGTTTGGTCTGTCCCAAGAAAGGACTGGCGCCCAGTTTAAAGCGAATTATAAGTTTTCTCTAATTAGTGCAGGTTGTGTGCAGCTAATAAGGACCCAAATTCCATCAAAATAAAAATAAAATAAAAATAAAAAGCGCCGTCACACACTAAAAATAATAAAAAATCAAAAACTCCATTTTTCTGTCAAGCTATGCAAGATACAATAAAGATGGGGTGCAGTTCCGAATAGCTGAATTTTCCGATTTTATTAAAACTTCGTACACTTATGTATTTTGACGCGCTGATTACGAATATGATAGTGAAAATTGGTGACTAAGCGATTTTCATGGTGAAAACCTTAAAAGACACCATAAAAATCATGTTTTTTGCGTTTATCTCAGTAAATACGCAGAGTATCAAAAAACGTATTTAACAAAAGTTTTAGCTAGTATAAAAATACATCTTTTTTGTAGAATACACTTTTTGTCTAAAACCATTATTTTTTGAGAAAAAGAGGATTGTGTTGTAAAAACAAGAAAAGAACGAAGAAAGTTACGGAAACGCTTTTGGTCATGTTTTTTTATCATTTTGTTAAAACTTCTTATATTTATGTAATTTAACGCGCTGATTACGGATATGATAATGAAAATTGTCGGCAAAGCGATCTTCATGGTGAACTCACGAAGAAACCATACAAATCATGGTTTTTTCGTTTATCTAAGCCACTACGCAAAATTTTGCGACTGATAGTTTTCTAGAAAATAAGTGATAGCTCTAACCATCAGCTCTTTCTCTATTGTTAATTACCGTGGCGACAGGCCCTAAGTGGCGACGAGAGACCGTGACTAATGCCACCCCCCCCCCACCCCCCCCCCTTCCCCCCCCTGCGGGGGGGGGGGGGGGTATATTTTTTTAAAAATTAAAATATTTAATTATAGATTATTATAGAGTTGGAAAGGGCGAGATTTTGGTTATTTATTTATTCTGAATTTAAAGGGACCTTTTGTTGTTTTTATCACTTTTATTGAGTTGAAAGGAACGAACTTTTGCTTATTACCTCTTTCCTGAATTGGAAGAGGTCAATTTTTCTTTTTAGCATTTTTATTGAGTTAAAGAAGCGCTATTTTTATTTGTAACATTTTTATTGAGTTGGAAGGAAGAAAATTTCGATTTTCAATTCCTTCTGAATTGTAAGAAAGACATTTTTTTGTTCTTAAGATTTTTATTGAGTTGGAAGGGAGGAAATTTTGGTTTTAATTTTTCTAAATTGGAAGAGGCCATTTTTTTGTGAATTTTTATTGGGTCTAAGGGACGAATTTTTTATTTTTAATTTTGTACTGAATTACAAGAGAAAAATTTTATTTTTAACATATTTATTGAGTTTTAAGGGTTTCCAGTATTTTTAAATTCGAAGAAGGAAATTCGTTTATTCTAAGATTTGTATAGAGTTGAAAGCGACAAAATTTTGGGTATTTGTTTTTTCTGAATTATAAGGGGCCTTTGGTTGTTTTTATCACTTTTGTTGTGAAGGAAGGGATTGCGAGATTTTCGAGATATTTCTTTATGCCACATTTTTTAGACATAATTATAGAGCAGCCCTTATGAAAATTAAGTATTGGTAAGTATAGGATCCAGTACTTTTTATGCGAAAAAGTTTTGGATTTCCAATACTTATTCGCGAAAAAAGTATTAGATCTAATACTTACCAATACTTCTTTTTCATAAGGGCTGGTCTTTTACTTTTTTTTAGAACTGAGCGACTAATTGCAACATTTTTATGAGAAGTTGCTCACACTTCAAAGGATAACAAATAGTTATTTATTAATTAAATGTATGTTTGTACTTTATAGTATGAAGGAGGGTCAGATCAAAATTATATAGTTTAAGCCTTAATAGTTTATTTTAATTTCTTCATGCAGTTTATTGCAAGAAACCTATAGAAAAACGAGCTGCTTAAACCAATTTAACGATACTTGATAACAGATATTTTCCCAGTGCGAAAAAAGTTCTCAAACCTCTTTTTTTGTGAATAAACTAGATGCAATGGAGCGTAGCGTTGACGCACCTCTACCAACAGAACATTACGACGACATTGGTCCAGGAAGCATCGTTTCCGTAAAGATTCA
>CAKNWU010140553.1:3362-18659 GCA_932072015.1 Andricus quercustozae | reverse complement strand
ACGTTGGAAATTAAAAACATATTCATAAACATAGGATTAGAAATTATATTGTATTGTAAGAGCTGAAACAGAAGAAATTGGGTTATAGAAGGGTCTACTGTGGTAAACTGAATTATTCTGTTTACAATGGGTAATTCTAAAATCCTGTACGTTAGAAATTTTCCATTTCAGGTCTTCAGTTTTGAGTGCACATTTTTAATATAACGAATTTTAAAATGCAGTATTAAAGAGCAAACAGTTAAAAATGAAAAGCGTTTGCAATTGAATTAATAGATTCCTAATTAATCGGTTTTATGTAATTTCCAACCTTATTGAAATATTGTTTCAGCCTAAAATATTCCATTTCTAACCCGTTCAGTACGAAATTTTTAATTAAAAAAATAGAACAATTATTTGATATTGATCAATACTTGACTGTTCATTAAAAATAAGCGATTATAAATCAAATATTGAAAATTAAACCATGTAAAACTGAATTATGAATTTAAACAAACTTAAAATCAAAATAATTTAACTTTTAATCTAAAAAGTGTCTACTTCAAAGAAAAAATTATTCGTTCAATTCCTAATGTTTCTATAACTAAAAATAGCTTAAAATGATATAATTTAGAAAATTTACAAATATGTAGATTTATTCTTTAATTTAGAACATTCAAAATGATAGATTGCATTTATATGTCTAAACAGAAATTTTTTTGTTTAAAAAAAATTAAATGCGTTAAAGTCAGATCGTTCTTTGTGTCTGCTGAAAAATTTGGATTTTGGCAAATAAACCAAAATCATACCTCTTATCGAAAAATAATCTTAAGCAAATTTATAGATCTTTTTGAGGTGAACAATTTTTTTGCCAACATTTTTATATATCTCATATAGCTTAGCGGTATGATGGATTTATTTTAAAGATAGAACATTTTTCTTCCTAATTATGCGTCTTATCATAAAGTGGTCTCAAGCAAATTCATGAATATTTTTAAGATGAACAATTTTTCTCTTTAATATTTATCTCGTATCTTGTGTCGTTTGGCTCAAAATTGAGATTTTTTTAAGAATTTTTGACGGGTAAATGCACAACCGTTGGTTAAAGAAGGCTAGTTAACGAAGTTGAACTTTCTTTTGAAAGATTTAATGAAAACTGGCGATGTAAAATTTTATATAAAACTTCTCATTAGGATGAGAATATCATAATTTGAGCAAGTTGCGATTTTTGGAAAATATGAAAAATGCTTGTCTTTGGATTCATTTAATTGCAAATTTTTTTTTAAATTTGTGTACCTTGAACTTGATATTTCTCCAGTTTCAATAAAAGAAATATGCCATTATTTTAACATTATGAAAAAAATGATTTTGTCCTGCCTTCTTAAGCGTTCTAAATATTGATTTTCACTCCTTGAATTCAAGCAAATTTTTTTCATAATAACAAAAGATAATAGTTCGTTTCTTCATCGATTCAAACTGAAAAATTTCAAGTTCGACACAGTATAAATTTAAAAAAGTGCAATTAACTTGATTTAAACAACATGATTTTTGCATAGCGTCGAAAAACTATAACTTGCACAAATTTTAATTTTATTTCTAAATTAATATATTTGTTCACTAACTGGAACTGCACGTGCTAAAAGTCCGCTTTAATTTATCGACCTAAGGAATATTTTCTGAAATCTCTAAATTTTAAATATGATAAAATCCGAAAACCGAAACAAAGAGATTACCCGATTCATGAATTTTATCTGTCCTAATAAAGACTCGGAATAGTGGTCAGAAATCAGAATTTACTGTTTGAACATTATTAGAAATTCAATTTTGATTTAATTATTTTCGGATGCACGAAATGGCAGTAATCGATGTATCATTTCAAAAATCAATGTTTGTAAACCAAAAAAAATCAAGTTTGTCTAAATCCTAACATTAGTAAACGTTATTATTAATATTCCTCATTTCTCAAATTATCCCTGCGAAATATAGCAAGTTTTATTCTTGATATTGCTCGTTGGATATTATGTAATCGAAATTAAAAATATATTAAGAACTGCAAATTTGATATCTCGGTTATACAATTTTTAACATTCTAGTTTAGGAATAAAAAATTCCATTAAGCAGGATTTTCAGGGGTATTTCGAATTGAGAGCAGTATACCTACCACGATGAAAGATGCGGATTATTGGATATTGAATTTCATTGGAGATTTGTAGACTCCAGGAATGAAAAATCAATGCTAGGTTACAGGAAGCAGCCCGTGAGGGAACGTGTACTGTACAGTGCACTATTTGAATAAGGACTGCACAGAAAAGTCATGATTCAATGCATTCTGCTTAAAAATATTTAATTTGAAATCCTTTATATTCGTCTAAATATTAAAATGACTTTTCATATTACTAACTTAACTTTTAAGTTTAGTTATTATTAACAATTTCTATACTTATATGACTACGAAAATATATAGAGAAAATAAAAAATAAGGGAAAATGAAAAAAATTTTAAATGGCCAAAATTTACGTAACCAAATACATCTGTATTTCAATATTTTATTATATGTATTTCAATTTTTTCGAATTTCCATTTGTCCTTTTTTTATAGTAAATAAAAAATCTAGAACTTAGGTTAATGGAATACAGTGATGGGTAAGTTACCGTTATCGCTACCGTTTGAACATGCAACTTTGTCTAAGTTACTTTTGCAAAAAACTATCGTTTTTTCAGCCACTTTTTAAAATAAAAAGGTCAGATTAGTCGTTTAGTCACTTCCTTCAATTAATTAAAATTAAGAACCCAAGGATTTCTACATTTTATTGAATTTTTTGAATTCCTTTGTATTCTTTTGAATTTACCCTGAATTCTTTGAAATTATTTTAAAATGGCTTGAATTCAATGGATCTTATTTGGATATTAATTGTTTTCAGTCTTTTTGAACACTTTTAAATTAACCTTAAATTCTCAAGGATTTTATCAGATCTTCATTCACTAATTCCAGTTAATTCTATTCACTTCCATTTATTTATTTCACATAAATTATTTCTAATTTATCAAGGGAATATTTTGAATAAAATTTTTTTCCAAATTCATTTGAAATCATTTAATTTGATTTCAGTGACCCTGAATTTTTCTTGATTTGCCATAAATTTGGTTAATTCTTCTAAATTTACTTAATTCTACGCAATTTAATGGATTTTATTAAATTCTTCTGAATACCCTTGCATTTTTCTTTCCAAAAATTAATGTGATGAATTTTATAAATATTTTTTAATTTTTATGAATTTCATCGAATTCTTCTGATTCCGCTAAATTCCTTCGAATCGCTAGCCCTTACTTTCCCTTCCATACTCACCCGTACTACCATAATAGCCCTCCCCTCACTTCCTTTACTTACCTACCCCTTATTTACCCTTACTTCTCCTCTCATAATTTTCCATAATCTCCCCTACTTCCCCACCTCACAATAACCCCCACTTTCCCTACTCCATTATTTTCCCCATCACTCCCCCTACTTTCCTACAACTGATTTCTCCCCACTCCCCCTATTTCCTCTCTCTTTATATTCCATCACTTTCCCTACTTTCCACCCACTCATTTTCAATCACATTTCCTACTTCACCTTTCCTCAATTCTCCTCACCACGCCTACTTTTCCTCCTCTAATTTTCCCGCACTCTCCCTACCCCCTGATGTCTCCTGAATCTCATTATTCTATATAATTTTCCCTACTTCCCTTCCCGTCATTTTCATTTACTTCCCGCACACTCCTCCTAATTTTCCATCACTTCCCTTACTTTTCCATTCCTTATTTCTCATTACTTCATCTACCCCTCACTCACCCTACCCCTCACTTCTACTCGTACCCCCTCTCACTTATCCTACTTCTCCACCCCTCTTTTCGCCTACTCCCTCCTTATTTCCTCTATTACCCGTCTAACTTCCCCTTCTTCCACTCCTTCACTTCACCTACTTCCCCTATTTCTCTTCCCCACATCTTTTTTCACTTCTCGTACGAGCAATTCCATGTCAAATCATCAGCAGAATTTCAGCTATTGGTAGTAATTTTGATTAAAATTCTGGTATTAGTTCTCTTGGGTCTTGAAAGAACGGATACTGGAATTTTCATCCAAATTACTAACAATAGCTGAAATTCTTCAGATGATTTGACATGGAATTACTCCTACTTACTTTTCCCTCCACTTCTCCTATTTCCGCTTCATTGTCTCTACTTTTTCTCCCCTCATAATTTTTCTTTACTTTGCCTTCTAGAAAGGATCTACGCCCGACGGAAACTATAAGGGTTTCTGAAGCACTAAAAATGTTCAAAAATAAAAAATGTATAAACAACCCAAAAAGTTTCAAACCATTTTTTAATTTATTGAGGCCCATGGGCAGATAAAAAATTGATTCACTGGCGTATTTCTTTAAATATTTTTAAAAATAATTAAATAAAATGTTAAATATCCTTTTTATATTTTTCAAATATATGTTCAATAATTCAGACCAACTTTATAGTAAATTTACCTCTTATTTTATTGGGTACTTCACTGAGGCTTAGGGCCGTAATAAATCTTTTAACGGCCCTGGTTACTGATAGTAAAATAATAATTTGGCTATTTATTACATTCACGTATCACCTACGCGCACAATGTTTAATTTTCTTAAGAAATCGTAATAATAATAGTCTCTCTATATTTTTTCCTCACTTTTTAAAGAGATGATATACGGGGAAAAACTTTAAAAACCTATGACATTTACTCATAACACCTTCAAATACATTTATTTTTCTGTTGGCATTTTCTCCGTTTGCCCTTTTCCGACTTAAGTTGTTCTAACAGAGAACGGCTTAATTCAGCAATCTCGAAAGTATTTTCGCATTTTTTGTTAAAATAAACATTCAATTTATGAGAAGTTTTTTTTTGTCTTCTATAAAATTATGAAAATGTGGGTTCGGCTCTTATAGCCTGCTACCTTTCATTTATGTACCTCTTTGTGGAAATATAAAAGGTTGCTTTACTTATTACCAGTGTGAATTTCTACGGACTATTCTTTTCCGCGTATAAAGGAATCTCGCGAAGAAAAATGGTTTTGGCAATGTGGATTGTGGATATTGTTGATGGGCACTTGAGCCACCAATACTCACACCCAGTCTCACAAATGGATAATACGTTCCTGACGACGTTATAAAAGTCAGCCAGACAATAGTTCAGACTGTATATCTAATATTAGACATGATAACAATGTGCATGCTACTTTCGTAACGATAACAGTAGAATGTAGTCTATTATCCTGTTGGCCTATAATGCGACAAGGTGATAAATTTTCCACTCTGGCCATTTTGTTGCAGGTGAAATAGATACAAATTTAATATTTATATAAAAACTTTCGATTTCCCAATGCGCTGATTATTTTTTGTATTTGATCACTGAACTTGTGATTGGCTTCCATCGAATTTTAAACGACCTGTCGTTTGTAAAGTTAATCTGTTCATTTTCTCTTTGGCCTTTTTTTATCTCGCGTCGTTTGACTGATAATTTGAATTTTCTTTTTTTCGATAGCATTTTTTATGTTTAAAAGAAAAACTGTGAGTTTTACCATAAAAGGTTTAAGACGATTTCATAGGTCTTCTTAAAACCAAAATTTGGTGTTGTTTTTCAAAAAGCTTCATCACGGTTTTATGGATAAAATCAGAACTGTTGGTCAAAAATGGCTGGTTCACATATTTGTTTTTTTTTCACGCCTTAAAACGCGTGTCAAAGCTGAATAGAATCTGTTTAGTCTTTCGAAAGTTATCGTATCAACAGACAGACACCTTCGTAAAAATCGTTTTTTCTGACTCAGGGGATCGCTAAACTTGGAAAGTTTATGAAAACCGACAAAGCCAAATTTTAAATAAAAGTAATACCTTTTCATTAGAATGAGAATCTAAAAATGAATTATAATTTTAAAATAAAACGGTTTTAATAATACAGTTTTCTCTTTTAATTATAACTTCTAGAAACAAATTTCAGTATCTCTAGTGGGTTCTCTCTTATCTCCTATCGTTTCAAACTTAGTTATTAAAGACATTGCGAAAGAGAGCTTAATAATTTAAGCTCAAATCTATTAATTACAAACGGTACGTAGATGATATCTTATGTTAACTATTGTTCTATATGAATTACCTTGATTTATTAAATATTTAAACTCCTAAAGACGACTTAAGTACCAACACAACATTTAGACAAGAAAACTTAGATCCGCTTAAAATAGCTTGTTTACAAAATAATTATCCACTGTCATTAGTCAATAGCATTTTTAGAGAAAATTCATGAAACATACAATAGTTCTTCTAAAAAAATGGATTGAAACTGATAAAAAAACTAATCTAGAACTCTCTTTGCCTCATGCTAAAGATCTTTCTGAACGTTAATGTAGGCCTTTAAAGAAATATAATATTTATAGTAATATTATAAACAATTGTAGACTTAATCGATTTCTTTTTTTTTAACTAAGATATAGATAGTTTAGAAAACTGTGCACGACTCTAAAATATTCGATGTTAATTAATTACGACGAAATAATTGTTTCATCATCTTTTTCATACAAACAAATGTAAAAATTGACTATTAAATGACTTATTTATACTCTGAATTAGTCTTATTGTTGCTGAAGAACCGTATGAAATAAATAAATTTCTACATGAAATAACTTCGTTATTTATGAAGCGGTCGAAGAAAGAATATAGTTGTATTTGGATATTCCAAGTCCGCTGAATTGATAGTTTTTTTCAATATTATTATTATTTTTTTTAATTATCACTCATACCTTTTTTTGATGCATGGAAAGAGTCATCTCTGGGAACATACTGGATATCGTAGACTAATGTAGTTTTGGGTAGCATAATTCTCTCTTTGTTGATTTTGTAAACAGCGTATTTGAAGGCCAGCTCGGTGCTGCTGTTTCTTTGGTCATGAGTGAATAGTGCTCCTGAAAAAAATTTGTTTAAAAAGTCAAATAAATGGTTTTAAATAATGATAACTATTATAATAATTTCATTAATTTTATGTCAAGAAAATATCTCTCACCAACATCTTACAATAGTTATTTTTGATACAAGGACCGTAAGTGGCACTTTTTCGGCCGAGTACTGGAATTTACACGAGGCAAAGTGCCACTTAGGGTCCGAGTCTTACATACTATTTTTTATCACACCAGTCGATCATAAGTGCGTGGGGTAAGAACTCGATACGAAAATACCCTAAATACCCTAAGTACTCTAAATACATAAACTAAATACCCTAAATAACTTAAATAAAAATTTGAAAGCCTATGATAAAAAGTGCACTTAAGATGGCGGTGTGATAAAAAATTATTTTTAACACAGTACACTTTCACAAAGTGGTTGCCTGTTATTGTCAACCAGATTTTCAATTAAAACCTTGTAAATGGCTTTACATAATCAAACAATTCATGCTGCTTTCATTTTCATCAATATATGACTCATAAAAAAACCTTTAAGAATCACCTGAGTTTGACAAATATTTTGCTGAACTGGAGCACCTATTTTGGTAATAAGGTTCTTAGAAATGATACCCAAGATTCATAGATGTCTCATACAGAATACATATTTCCATTTCCGAAGTAATTCGCTCAAAACGCCGGAAGCTATTTGTCGAGAAGGATAGACCTGCAACGACGCAGCAAAAGGGTTTTAACGTGCACTTTTAACCTATACCCTCCGGAAATTTTGAAGGCTGATATATGCATTTGGGAAATTTTTAAAGGTCATGTACACAAAGAAGAAGACCTCTACCCTAAAGAAAGAAAAAAATCCTTCTGCAAAGATTTGTGTAAAGAGCTATAGATAAAGCCGCATCAAAGGAATAGAGGAACTATCACAGGCTGGCCTCTAAACTTCATTTTCAAAATTTATTGACTTTTAACTGATTTTTCCATGACTAATTTTTTATTTATCCTGGCTATTAATATTTAAAGACTAAAATCTTAATCTTAATCTAAAAAAGTGAACAATAGCGACTAATTTCTAACTCAAAAAGTAACTAAATGTAAACAATGTGAATTTCTTTTGGTTTTAAACGAAATTAAAAGAATTCGATTCATAAGACTTCAAAACAATCACTGTGAAACGTGAAACGATTCAAATTAATTAAAAAAATTGTTTGAATTTAAAAAATTCCATTGATTTCATTAAAATAGCAGTCACTCTTAAGGAAATTAAAGAAAATGAGAAGAATTCGATATAATTCATGAAAATCCAAGAGGAATTCAAGAAAAATTTAAGTGAATTTAAAACAATTCAAAATTATGAAAGTATTCATTGAGTTCAGTAAGTTTGAAATGATTTTAGAAG
The DNA here is from genome assembly GCA_932072015.1 of Andricus quercustozae. Taxonomy (NCBI): domain Eukaryota; kingdom Metazoa; phylum Arthropoda; class Insecta; order Hymenoptera; family Cynipidae; genus Andricus; species Andricus quercustozae. The sequence continues at coordinate 10,338 of CAKNWU010140553.1, read as the reverse complement.
TTTTCAAGGGAATTCAAAAGAATTTGATTGAATGAAAGCAATTCAAGGTGAGTTCAAAAGGCATCAGGCTAAATTGATCAAAAACTAAAAAAAGTTCTCAAGAATCCATTAAATTGAGTGAATTTACAAGAATGCAAGTGAACTAAAAAAATCAAGAGAATTTTGAAGAAGTAAAAAAACAAAATTCTGTGAAATCTGATATTTCCTGAAATGCTTGCAAATGTATTAAAATACCTTATTAGCTTTCAAAATCCCTTAAAAACATTGCAATTTCTGTTAAATCGTTACATCTCTTTCGAAGTTCTAGAAAATTCTTTAGAACTGAATGCAAAATTTTTTAATTTCCTTAAATTCATTAAAACCCTTGAAAATCCCTTAAAATTTTTTTAATCTCTCAAAAAAATTTTGGAATCTTTTTAAATATCGTAAAATATTTCAAATCCTTCAAAATTCCATTAAATCATAATGTAATCAATTAAAAATGCCTAGTCACTTTTAAGCAGAAAAAATTATTTCTTCTGTCATGTTCTACATAACTTTCAATAAACTCGATAATTTTATGCAACTGGATTGAATATAGAGAATTTTGACTTTGGAGTTGATCTATAAACTTCAGTGCAATAATTTAAACGCTCTTGTACAACTTTATGTGCCAGTTACAAAAATTCATTAGAAATTTCATCAAAATTTACAACATTTTATTAGAAAATTATTATACTGTGAACAGTTATGATGCAAAAGAATTTTATTTAGTTTCATGTAAGTTACATATATTATAATTACATCACTGGAAACATGATTTGAGGGGAATTAAGAGAAAAAACGATTTCTTTCTGTCTTTAAAGGTACGTAATGGGCATTTTTTAATACAATTTGTTTATAAAAATATTACAAAATATTGTATAATTTCCCGTCATTAAATATCACTAGCGGCATGATTTGAGGAAAATTAAGAGAAAAAACGATTTCTTTCTGCCTTTAAATGTCCAAGCTAGGCATCTGTTTGCATAATTTGTTTATAAAGTTAATAAAAAATATCGCATGATAATTTTCCATCATTAAACATCACGGACGACATGATTTGAGGAAAATTAAGAGAAAAAACAATTTCTTTCAACTTTAAATGTCCACACTGGGCATTTGTTTATATAATTTATTCATAAAATTATTACTTAATATCGGGTCACAAATTCTCATAATCAAGTATTATTTTTTCGATAAAAGCAAGTAATTCTATCGCAAACATTTAGTTTGAAAACGAAAAATCCATAATGTAGACTATTTGTTAAGTTAATTTATTTATAACAATTAACTTAACAATGTAATTTTTTTTTGCTTTCAACTACCACAAAGTCTAGCGATGCTGATCATAGCAACATTTTTTTGACGAAGATTAAAAAAACGAAAAAATCGACTTCTTTACTCTTTGCATTAACATAAAAGTTCACACAAAAAAAATCAGCCCACAAAAATCTCTTCAAAATTTATTGCTGAATGTTCCAGCAATAGATGCCTGTTTCGGTAAAGGGCTGTCGGCCCTTATTAGGATCCGAAACCTTGACGTCGCATGAACAAGATGGCCGCCGCAAGTGGGTCGTTTCTGGACGTCTGACAGGTGAAAGACCGATTTTTTGTTTTTTTGTGAATTTCAAACGAAAAATGAAACTAAGTATTACTAAAATCTGCTGGTTCACGGCAACTAAAACTTTCTGCAGAAATTGTGTTGAAGGAAAAAGTGTTTTGCATGCTAGACATGTCATATATTGTGGTAAGGAAGCCGAAAGACGAAACTTGTATTAAACTATAATTGCATTTTGTATGAAAACTTCAAGTTTGAGGAATAAATCTCATAAAATAAGAGGACAAGTAAGCTTCCAAGGTGTCGCTAAAGATGTTGTGTGCAGTTGCAAACCTGGATTGGGGAAAAAGAGCAAACACGTTGTTGCAGTCTTATTCCGATGGTGCATGTCATTTTATAAAATATGTCATATATAAGCATGAGAGTGTGAAATACAAAAATTATATAAATTGTAAGACTAGCCTGAATGAGTCATCACTTTATCTCCTTGTGGAAAATAGTTTATTTTTAACAAAAAATTCGTAACTTTTTGGTTAGGTTGCACTTTCATAACAAACCGAATAATAGAAACACGATTATCGGAAATTAAGTTTGTCGAAATATTTAATTGACTTTTTCAGAGATTCTAATTCTTTGCAACTGAAATTTTTTCAAATACCAATTTCAATAACACATCAATTTTTTAGATTAAGGGAATTCATGAAAACGGACTTCTTCGTCTTTGCAGACTTTACTGGAACACCCAGACACATAACAAGACGATTTGCTTCTCGTCTTCTTGAGACTGAATTTCATTCCTCTAACATCCATTTCCAAACTAAAACGCGTTTTCTTTGATGACACTTTCTTAATCACAGCTATTTTAATTATTTCGATTTACTATTTTCAATACATTTAGCACGTTGTATTTGAAACCGACCCACTTTGACTAGTAATATTTTTCGCCACCAGATGGCGTATGGCAGTTCTGCGGTTCCCAATAGGCCAATAGACTTGGTGGTTTCAAATAGAAAATTATAAAATCCTTTGAGATTACATGAAATCTGATATTTCCTGAAATCTTGGGTTTATTACAATACCTTGAGAGCGTACTAAATATTGAATTTCCTTAATATCCTTAAAATCCTCGGAAAGCTGTTTACAATACTCTATAATATTTCAAACCCTTTAAAATCCCTTCAAATAATTTAAATCAATTATAAATTAACAGGGATCTTGTAAAATTTCAAAAAATATTTTATGTAACACGAGTATGTTTTCCTCGCTTTCTGGGCGTGGTTACGAGCAGCATTGTACTTGTATTGGTACTTGCCCCCTTAAACTAACCTCAAACCTGAGACGTAATATCATGAGAAAGCTCTGAAACCATACTCTTATTACATAAAATATCGTGTGTACCGAGGCAGCGAACTCTTTTTACGGTCTCGCGTGTTTGCAAAAACTCATGCTCGCCCGTAAAAATACTAGTTCGCTGCCTTAGTGCACAATATACTATTAAATCCTGCGAAATCTTTTGAAATCCCTTGAAACTTTTTAAAGCTCTTGAAAATGTCTTGGAATACTTTTAAATACACAGTCATATTTCAAATCTTTTACATTTAACTTTTGAAATTTTTTAAAGCTTGTGAACATTTCTTTGGATTGTTAAATATACCTTAAAATATTTCAAATTTTTTGAAATTTTTCGAAATCTTTTAAATCTTTTTGAAGCTATTGAAAATTACTTAGATAAAAAAAAACTAAAATCTTTGAAATCCTTTAAAACCTTTTCAAATTATTTGAATCTATTGAAAATTCTTTGGAATCTTTTAAAATATGCTAACATCTTCGGAAATGCTTTAAAATATTTTGAAGATCTTTGAAATCCTGCATGAACGCAGATGATATTTCCTAAAATCCTGGAAAATTTATTGAAATACCTAGTAGAGGTCTGTAGTGGCTTGATCGAATTTTCCATGCAAATTTGGACAGGCTTGCAAAATTGGATTTTTCGAAATATAAAAAATCTAACTGTACATAAAAATGGCTTTATTGCCTTAACAAATTACAATTTTTTAAATTAAAATTACTCTCGCTTTAATAAAAAAATGGAGGAAAAATTTGAGTTGAATTTTCGAGACTGGGTTTACTGAAGCTTCATTTTCCTCAAAACAAGAGTAATTTTGATATTAAAAATTGTAATAATCTAAGGAAATCAAGTCGGCTCAAATTACAGTTAGATTTTTTTCTATGTCGAAAAATCCAATATTCCAAGCGTGTCTAAATTCGTATTGAAAATTCGAGTAAACGACTGTCACCTTGGAATCTTCTAAAATATACTAACACCTTATAGGTTCTATAAAATCGTTCCATGTCTCCAGAAATGGTAGGAAATTCTTTAAAACCCCATGACAATTTTTGAAATCCCTTAAAATCATTTAAATCCTTGTTTGGAAATTCCTTGAAAATTTTATAATCTCTTGAAAATTCCTAAAAATCTTCTAAAATATCTTCTAATATTTCAAATCCCTAGAAATTTTTTGAAATCCATTGAAACTTTTTAAACCTCTTAAAAATTCGTTGGAACTTTTAAAAGTACCCTAAGACCTTTAAATTCCTTTGGAATACCTTTAAATTATTAAAATCTTTTAAAGATATCTTGAAACTTTTTAAAATACTCTAAAATATTTCAAAAGGATTGAGGAAAATTCTGAAATAGATATAGATAATAATAAAAAGTGAGTAAAAAGTGAGTTAGGAAAAAAGTCACTAAAAGTGACTGTGTGGCAGATCTGATTATTCTTCACCGTTACTTAAGGTGCTTATCACAGGAATTCCTTGACTTTGGAATTTTTTCAAAATCCCTGACTTTCCCGAATTTCCAGATTTTCCCTAAACTGCGCTAAAATAGTAATAACAAAAAATGGATGAAATTCGTGTGAATTTTTATACATGTTTGTAACTACTAATTAAAAATTTTCAAGTGCACTTTGGAAACAGATCAGAACATTTTATTTTTCTAGGCTGTAAGAGGCATTCCTTTATCTACTGCAAGAAAATAATCGTCGAGCTAAGCCAGGGCTGGCACGTTTCGCTGATCCACCTTTTTCTTTTCTTCTTTTTTTTCATCTGCTAGCCTTCGGTGTTCGCTTTTCTTTTTTATTTTCTGTTTCGCGACGCGAGTAACTAATCCATTTACCCGTAAAGAAGTGGATACACGTTAACGCGCTCGCTCGTCCCTTCCTCTTTATCCACCCTTTTTTCGACCAGTGGCCCATCATCCAGCATTTCCTACTCGTTAAGTATCTCAACTCGACTCAACAGCAGAAGCTTTGTTTTATAGGATTTTATCGTTTTGAAATAGGATTAGTCTTGTTTTTCTGCTTAAACTGAATTTTTGTTTAAATTCAAGGAAAGCTTAAAGTGAAAAAAGCTAGGGATTCTTCATGTATTACGTAACGTTATTTTCGACCTTTTTTAACCCCCCCCCCCATGTAACAGAGCGGAACATTTCCTTCGCTTCCCCCTGCCGTTACGTATCTGCCGTTAACATATCTTGTTATATTTAAAAAAAAGTCGTTTCTTTAAACAAAAGAAAGGTTTTTAAAGCTGAAATGTTGTCTAGAAATAAATAAAAGAATATTTTAATGTACTAATGTTTTTTAAATATTTTGTTAGTCATATAAGTATTAAAATTACTTATTATAGGTAATTATTAAAAATCGCCTACATAAAAGTTTCTTTTACACAATTAAGAATCACTTAACAGTTTTTAATACACTGAACGTAATTAAACACTGGATACAATAAATTATGTCTTTGGATCGAATCAACTTAAAATGATGCAGGATCTGCACTTCTCGTATTTTTTTAGACAATAGTAAGGGACATGTATTTTTCTGATTTGAAAAAAGTCCATGAAACTACGTGTCTTTGAATTTTGACGCCTTTTAAAAAACCACACACTTATTTTTTCTTAAAAATTGTATTGTTTTTGATCTTATTCAGATATATTCCAATTTTATTCGGATCTTGATGAGTTTCACCTTCCTGTTTTGAAATCTGTCGAAGCATAAAGTACATTAAAAACATGTAATATTTTCATGATTAAAATTATTTTAGAATCTTTTCAAATCTTCTTAATATTTCTTGAATTTATTTGATTTTTTGTATGATTTTTTAGTCGTGCTAACTTGAAACATTTTGCTTCAAATCTTCTACACTTTTTTTAAAATTTTAGGAAATCGTTTGAAATGTTTTGAAACCTTTTTCAATTTTCTCTTAAAGCTCATTTTTCAAAATAAAAAATAATTAACAATTTTTCCATGAATCTTTAAGAAATTCTTTTTTGTATTTTTTAAGAACTTGTATACCTTCTAATCTTTTGGAATTATTCGAATTTTTCTTGAAATTTCTGTTAAATTCTGCAAAACTAAAAAAAATTGCCTCAAAATCTTACAGATTTTTCTTTGACAATTCTGGAAATATTTTCAAATGTCTTGAAATTAATTTTTCAAAAGAAAAAATTATTCATTCTCTTGAGACGTTTCAAAATTCTTAAAAAGCTCCGTTTCTTTAAATCTACATTCTTTTTTAATTTATTGAAATCTTTACAACTTTTAATTATTTTTAAATCTTTCCAAAACTTTTGAATATCTCTTCAGTTCACTCGAATCTTCACCTAATATTTTTTTTTATAATACTGAAAATTAAAAAAAATCGTAAAAATCTTCCAGATTTTTTTTCGAAGCATTTCGAGATTAGAGTGATTCAAAAAAATCATTTTTCTGATTTTTTAAAGTCACAACCCATCGTTTTGTGTCTTTTGGTAAAAAAAAATTTCCTTATGTTTTGAGATTTTAAAAAATTGTTTAGAGGTAGGGCACGGCCTTTAAAGTACCCTAAAGTGTTAAAAATTCAGTAATTATACAAATATGAAAAATATTTCCCTTAAAATAAACATTTTTTCTCTTTTCACCCTTAATAATCCATAAAAAATTATATTTTATTTCTTTAAAACTGATTATTAAAATTATTTAATATAAATTTCTTTATATTGAAAGAAAAAGTTTTGAAGAAAGAAAATGTAATTTTTTATGGATTATTAAGGGTGAAAAGGGGAAAAATGTTTATTTTAAGGGCAGTATTATAAAAGTCAGAAAAGATACTTTAAAATTACTTTTTAGTGTCTTCAGGGGTGAGTTTTGGCAAAGTTAAGGGTAAATCAAATCTTTAAACAAAATTTCAGGCTTCATACTCCTCACATGGTAGTTTTACATCATCGTTGTAAAGTTTTTACGATTCTTTTTAAAATTCAATGACTTACTGAATTTTTAAAGCTTTTTTTTTTTAATACTAATATTGAACATATCGCGCCATATGTTGTACAGTGGTCGAAGCTCCCGATACGTAATATAC
>CAKNWU010140499.1:0-13774 GCA_932072015.1 Andricus quercustozae | reverse complement strand
GGGAAGAAAAAACAAGTAAATTGATATAGTGTATTTAGTATGCCTGACCGCAATCGACTTGTTCTACTGAAGTTTGACTTCTGTTAATTTTAAGGCTTTCAAGATGGGGTCTAGACGCGATAATCTTGTAAAGGTAATAATTGAAGTCGTTAACGTAAGACAGACGGGACGGGAAGAAGAATAACTCCTTAGTCGCGTCGTTTATCAATGTTTAGAGAGTCTCCATTAATCTCTATTAGCACCTTTAAAGGCACACTTCTTTCAGGAAGGTTAACTTAAAAGTGTTGTAAATTGAAAGCTGTTGGTCAGTAACAAATTGTAAGTTTTTGAAGCTTTACAATTGACCGCAGAGTTTGATATTTTAAACAGATGCTTCTTTAGACACAGGGGAATTTATGTAACAATCCCAATAAAATATTCATGAAGAGGTAAAAAAAACAGTGACATTATGAAAAAGAAATGAATACAAAAGAGTGACAAGCGTCATCAATCAGATGAGCTCCCGAAATCGAATGCTCTTTTTCGGGGCTGCGAACAAGTGCGTGATATGTACAGGTGTTCGAGTCCCGTATCGCGAAGCAGCGTTTATACATCGGCCTGGTGAATTTAGGACTCATTAAGTTCCACTCGAGGTGAACCCTCCGACATACCATTCACATGCGCACCTTTAACCACGAGAAGGGTCGCGCGAGGGAAGAGCGTAAGTATTATTGTAATTATACACTTAGGTTTATTTCCTGTATACCCTAACCCTGACTTACGGCATTATTCTGCGGCCGAGGACCGTAATAAAAATAATAATAAGAACGTTAAACCGCGGCGGGCGGGCGGAATTAATATTCTCCCCTTGTCTGTTTCGACGAGCACATAGACTTACAAAACCTTCTTCGCGAATTATACTACACACATATGTATTCATGATAAGTACACGTAGAATCTATGTATTTCATGTTATGTGGACTGAACAGTATATAGTAGGCGTACCTCTTACTGTCCGTATATAATGCACACTGTGAGGTAGATACTAACGCAAAATACAGGATCTTTGTATTTTACCTCCCACCTCGTTGTTTCCCTGGCATTTACCAGGTCCGGTGGTGAACCACATATACAAGCTCTAGCTGCTGGATCTATGCGCTAGACCCCAGAATTGAGGTATAAATTGTATGTTACAAACAGAGATCATTTGAAAATCGAAATTTTTGTTGGGATATCCAGTTGACTTTAGAATGTTGAGGAAGAAAGTAATAGTTTATAATCCGATTACATTGCAAAGTATCATTTATGATCCGCATCAGTAGGAAAAGCATCCAGTAAGGAATCGAACTACATTCACAACAAAAAATTGAGTAAATAGTAAACTGTCTTTTGATCTCCTAAAAATTGTCACGATCGTCTTAAAAATTGGAATGCCCAAGCTTTTAATGCTGAAATTAAGTTATAGCTGACAAAAATAAATCTATACGAAAAATACCGAAATGTTAGAGTAAATATTACCCACATAGAGTTTATTTTGTTTCAGGCAGTCTTTACTTTAAAATCAGGGTAAAGATTACCCTTAGTTTTTTCTATCTACATTAATATCTGTCAGTAGATTTGGCCATGAACAAGAATCAATGAAACCTAGAATGCAAAAACTTTTCAGGCCATGAAGTAAAGGTTATAGCAAAAATGATCATAAATTAACCTGAAAGTATGGTTGGATTCATAATGTGAGTAGTTGCTATAAGCGATGGGTATATAAATTGCTGTGCCCAATCCCAACTTATGAATTGTCCATACTATAAGAGTATGTTATTTTCTATTCAAAGTATGAATAGCGATAGATATGGTTAATAGAAAGATATTTGTTATTAAAGATGACCTAGAGCCTTTACCAAATGTTATCATATCATGTCCTAGATACTGTCTTCAACATTCCATAATGGAAGATATTTTCAGGAGTAGAAAACAATGTCATAAAGAAGCTTCATAGGTCCTTAAATCTGCCCTAAAGATCTGACGATACTCCTCTGCACTAACTTCTACTAGAGGTTATATTTATATCTAAAGAAGGCAATTTCCTTGACTTTCCCAGGGTGCCATAACAACTTGAACGTACTGCACCACAGGGGCTCACTGATACCTGTTTCGTGATGCATTGTCGTTTCTCTCAAAACGAAAGCAATTCTGGAAGAAATACGCTACCTAAGTTGATACTTCATGGGAAAAAGGTTGGCGAACATAGTTTATAATCAGTTAACTCACGTGAAAAAAGGCCGGCTCAGGAAATTTCTGCACGAGATTTGATCAATTTAAAAAAAATTTTAATTCTAATCTTTCAATTCCACATGCTGTAAAATAAAAGCATAATATGAGTTCAGTAGAAAGATCAATGGAAAAAACAGTCTTTTAAATTCTACTAAATATTCTTTAAAAAACATCTTTTTTCCCAACCTGTCAGTCGATTTAACGAAAAAACTATATTTTTTTTAATAGCAGGTAATTTTATAATGGTGACGAGAAACGGGAAGATATGGTAATTTTGAACAAGAATTTTTAGGGTACTATCCTAGAAAAAAATAGGGTAAAGGTCTGTATCAACAATTGTGACGCGGATTACCTCAAAACTTTTTCAGTTTATTTTTTCTTTTTTCTTCGTAGTCCGAGGGCTTCGCATCAGAAGTTAAGTCTAAATATATTCTTCGAGTGGGTCGAGATGTTCGCGTCACACAGTCGGTGATGTGCGTGACTTTCTCGGCTGAGGAGGTCTTTTCACCCTGTCTGTTACTACCCTTCTTCGACTACCTACCGCCACTTATGTATCTCCCCTAACCTAACGTCGCTCCACCCACCCCTTCATCCACCTGCACCTCAATAGCACCCATGTTCCACGCGCTCAAACCTTCCGTCTGCAACTAATACTCGTAAACTTCCGGCATGAAACTCGGATCTCAGTACACCTTACGATGAACGGAAACCACCCTATTAAGCGACAGAAAAAGGGAAAAAGATCACGCAAGAGTTCGCGATCATGAGTTCTCTTCAACGGGAGAGGTGTGGAAAATTATATACTTCATTAGTAAACAGCAAATGAGGGAAAGGATAATGTTTTGTCATGCAGGAACTTAATACCATCTTGAAATATTTACACTTTTTACTGTAGAAATGAAAAGTTCGAAAAGTAACTGAATTTTTGAGTTAGAAAAGATCAAGTTGAATAATGCTCCTATAGGAGTCTGACTTATACCTTTAGGAAAATGAGTATTGTCTAAGGGGTAGGAGGGAGCCATCATTTTCAATTTGGTCAAATTAACGGTTCTATTCTACGCGTCTCCGCGGAACTCAATAAATAAGGGCCAAGTGAGTAGTAAATATAAATCAGGAGTGATTGGATGTAAGTGGGGAGCGTTATGTGTCCCCAGCGTCCCGTGTGTGGGGTCGGTCGCGACCTTTTCTATACTTTCTGTAGCTGTTTCACATAGAACCGAGAATACACGTATTTGTCTAAGGATATTCGTGTAAGTGTCGAGAGATCGATGTGGTAGGTTGGTAGGTAGGAATCCTCCTGCTAGCACGAATCGTGTAAGTGTGTACTCCCTCACGGCGTCGGTATCGCACTATTTTCCTACCACCTCGAAACAAAAAGTCGCACGCTCCCATTTATAACCAGTTCAATATTTTCTAATCCACACCACCATCGGAAATCGAGACAACCAGTCTGATGCACTCTAAAATTGATGGGCTCTCATTCAGCTTCATGATAACAACTACCTCCTGCCGCTGTTATTTCATTGCTATAGATATTCTTGTTTTATTGAATATATTATTATCAATTCCTCTATACCTCTTATTTTAGAGTAGTTCAAAAAGATACAAGACTGTCTTTACAGTTAGCGTGTATAACAATTTCTCTTCATGAAGAACAGTTTTCAGACTGGAAAGAGTTGCTGTTCTAATTTAAATAGTTGTTATAAGTGTAAAAAGATAAAAGCTCTCGGTCCTCTGGATCTATAACACCAATTACAACTGCCCGGTTTCCAGATCTCATGTGTCTTTTATCACAGTCTTGATCAGACTGAGGTTGAAAGTTTATCTCCTCTGACACCTGCTATCTCAGTCCTCGTAAAGCTGATAAACAAAAATAACTGAATAGTTTTCGTCGTTTGTAATAAAATTACTCTTGCAGCAAATATCTGCCTTCCGGAATAGTACAATATTGGAAATGAAATGTACCAAGGCTCGTTGTGTTAGGATGTCACAAAGGTGATGCAGAGCACAGGAACAGGAATATCGATTATGCAATCTCGCAAGCAAGCCACTCATGCATCGTTGCACCCTCGCACAACAGTTCCTCAAACCAGACATTAATTGTCGTTCGTCATTTACTATCGTTGCGCTGCCACATGTCAGTTGTCACACATGCTTGTTCCCAGATTTTTTGGATCGAAGCACAATATATGGGGCAATTCCCTATTGAGGGAATAACTGCTTTGGCATACTTTAAAGCTTTTCTCCTTTAAATAAAAGACTACAAGTTACACACCTATCACTTCAAATAACAATTGGCAAAAATAGGCAGCTGGAAGCCCCATCATCGTTATTTTACCTCAAGTGATTTTCCCGTAATAGTCTCGACAATGAAGTGGTGTTTACTTTCAATGGTTAATGAGCCATAGCAAAGTGAATGCAGACGAATCGATAACCGCGAGTATCCACGAATTCTCATATCCGTCCATTATATTCTTCACCACGAACCGGAGCTTTATTTTAGAACTTATTGATGTGTGCACGTGTCTCGTCTGGGAAACCAATATTAATGTATAATGAATGCAAATTATATCTTAACTTTCCGTCCAGACGTTAGAATTAAATGTTATACGCTTTCAATTTTAATAGAGGTTGACATGAATTAGTCATTAAAAGATAATTAAGTTCCCTCCAAGGGAGAACAATTATATTTTGAAAATTAAATCTATAATTAATAAAATATTCGCCCGATAGAAATAAAAGGATTGGAAAATCGTTATGACTTATGCGACTACAGACCGTAAAAAGAGCGGATCAATTTTCCCAACCTGTGGCTGAATATTTAAATTCGTATCATAAATATTCAGGAATCCGTCTAATTACCCCGACTAATAAATTCACTCTGCTCTGATTCAATGTCCACTCGTATAATTTATAATCAAACAAAGTGCGAGATTTAATTGCCATGATTTTAGAGAATTCGAAGGAAAATCTAAAACAGGTGGTTAGGTAGCGATTAAAGAAAGATGTTGAAAGGAACGGTAAGAAATTGGAGAAGCGGCGATTACGTCGAATCCGCCTTATTGAACATACGTATAGCTGGTACGGATGTAATCTCATCTAGGCACTCGGCTCGCAGCGACGGTTTTTATCCTATTACGTCACATGAATAAACTAAGGACTTTGGAGGTTGCCGGGGAGCCAGAATCCATGGGGTCGTATAGATACGAATCCACCCGCTTGGTTTGGTATGCTTTCGATCTTTGGGTGGAGAGCAGAAAAGTGGCCGGGGATCAGACTTAACTTGCATTTGATTCCGTTGTTTGAATACACCTGCTTTTACCTCCTTCTTTCCAATTTCAGTCTTTCTTTTCACTTCTCTCCACTTTTCGAGTCTCATTATTTAAAGAGAAATCCTGTATTTTTGTAAATAAAATAAAATAATATGCATTCAATTAAGAAGATTTAGACAAGTTGTTTAAAATTGAAGATACCTTTCAAATGGCGAAGATTAGACCATGGTTAGCTGGTGAATTATATATGGTATTGGCAAATACCATAAATTGTTAATTAGATTTGTTTTGGTTGGATGATAGAACAAAGAGGTTCATTAACTTCACTATAGAGACGTAATCCCTAATTCCCCATCGAATCACTAATGAGAAACTGAGTTACTGATCGATGTTTTTAGCTGAAATTTAGGGGAATTCTTACAAAATTTGAAAGAAGTCCACTTATCAAGCTTAGAATAACACCAATTTTTCCCACCTACTGGTATACTCCTTTGTTCTCAGGACACAAGGATAAATACTAGGAGTGCGTCTTCTATGCGACGGACCCGCTTAAGAATACACAATTAACAAAAACTTGTGTTGTAAGGCTTCCGCTTATTTGTATCGAATTTTTCTTTTAAAAAACAATTTGGCATTATTGTATTAATTTAAAATTGATGTATAATTATAATCTTGTTTTAAAAAGTATTGATAGATTTTGTTTTACTACGAACATTGTAGCCAAATTCACTTCAAATATCACGTATTCAATATTCCAATTATATACACTGTAAACAAAATTTCTGGTAATTTTACCACTTTCAGAGTAGGTCCGATTATTACCTACTTCCAAAGTAACGTTTTCACTGACAATAACGAATATCCACTTTTAGTATGGAATTCAACTTTTAGATTACGTAAGTTTCCAGACAGATTCTGTAAAATTACAATGCATTATGAACATTACGAATTTGTAGGTGATGGCATTCTAACCAAAAATATTCGTGTTTTTATTCAACATGGTAACTTTAGCATCTACATGAGAAATGTAAATGATGGTATACTACGTAGTTATCAAACAAATAAATTGACATATATACGAATATAAATGAATAAATTTATTTTATTGAATACATTTTTTAACTATATTTTTTATCAATTTTGTAAGTAAATTTTTCCATCATTTATCCCGTTCTTAAACACTGTTAGGCAAATAATTGTAATTTTACCATTTTTTTCATTATTTTCCGACACTTTGAAACTTTAAAATTACTTGTACTTATACTACGTTAAGAGCTATGCAAGTACGCCGCGTTATCAATTATCAAATTTCAAGACGTGAGATTACGTTGGAAAAAGGTATTTTTAACCATTTCTGTACTTTCACCAGCTTCAAACAATTCAACACTCTGAAAGTAGGTCCATTTATTACCTACTCTGAAAGACACAGATTCACAGGCAGAAACTGTACTTCTACAACGCCTTGGTATAGTGTCAGTCTAAAAGTGGTAAAGTTACTAGATTGGTTGGAACTTCTAACATGCAATTGGTATTCACCCCATAATCAGAATTGTAAAATTGCACCAATTTATTGTTGGTAATTTTACCATTATAACTGGTACAATTTTTTAATTTTTTACAGTGTAGTTTAAAGTACAATGATGTTACTTTCCGTCGCACAAATAACATCTATATGTTTCAGATACTGCGAAAATCTACTGAATGATATATACTACATATTATTTATGATTTCTGGTCTATAATTTTAAATAGAATTGATTGAATTCATGGATTTCTGTGACTTTTCAAAAGGAGGGTTCATGCTGATTTTTCATTTTGCCAATCGAATTACCAGGCACCAAACAATAGTCTGTAACCAAATCAATGTTACCGTCTATTGTTCAAGAACCTATGGTACTTTTCTTTTTATCAAACGCTCTTTTTCATTCATACCATTCAATATTCTAGAAAAATAAAAGCCGTGTTGTAATGGAAATTAATGTTCAATAACTATACGTCTTCATTAAGCTCTCTGCGAATTAAGCTACAAGAATCATTGACTAATAGCATGAATATATGATTATTCAACTATACAAACCATCTTTGTAATCTTGGAACGATACTAAATCAAAATCCCTTAAAACAGATTAGTAAGAATACCTTAACGTTGTAATTATAGAATTAATTGTATATGCTTAAACATTTTATAATCTATCAAAAATATCATAACCTCAACAACATCCATTTTCGGGAAGCATCCTCACAAACAAAACATTTTAAAAGAAACTTACTATACTGAGCATGCACATCTTAGATCTTGCTCCGTTTTATTTCTACGGCAACATTTTCTTTCTCATTAAACCATGAAAAGCATTTCACTAACAGGTCTGATGTATTCTTATACCGAGATCTCAAGAACAACAATATTCTTTTTTGAAAACAATCTTCCAAACCAACTAAGGATACTGAATTTAAATCTTCATCCCCTGTATCTGTCGAAAGATCCATCTTTGTCTTTAAAATCTTAAACCATGATTTCTTAACTAAGTGAGCTCTAAGATCCCGATCTCCTTTAACTGAAAAACAAGCATCCCTTAATCATCCAACCATTCAAAGATATCTATCAAGTCAAATAATTCTCAGCCAACCGGAAATATCCGTAACCAATATCCATTTTTATGAATTATTTTTAAGTTTCCAAACAATAATTGATATCAAAACTAATATGATTTTAATCAATCGGAGGCAACTCACCGTAGGATTGGGCATGCATCGTCGTGGCGGTGGCGCCATTGGATCGGGGCCCGTGCGATACGACGGTGGCGAGTACCTTCCGGAAGGAAAGCATCCCGGAGCAGCAATCGGTGCCCCGTGGAGTCCCTTACTTCCCATCATTTTATCCGGCGAGTACATCATCCTTAGGCTGTCAGCGCATCTGCGACTTTATACACCTCTTAAATTTCCGTCCTCAGATTCGGATCGTTCCAGCAGCGACGGCTGCGCTCCTCTGCCTCCCAATAAAAACGCATCTGTGCGCCCTCCAAAATCTCACAACTATTCCTCCAACTATCGGCAATTCCTCTCTTGAACAAGCGTAACAACAATTCCTTCTTCAAAGAACCAGTCACTTGCACTCAACAATATCTAAATTCACGTGATCCACTGGTAATGTACAACAATCCGACAATTCTTATTCAAGCAACAAAATATTACCAAATTATTCTTTAGTAATCCGAACCTTACAAGATAAGAAATGTGGGTAAACTAGATGTCTCGCTTAATGAATGACAAGTGTCTCAACAGGTATTGTTCCCGACTCCTGAAAGGAGTACTATTCCAAACTACCCAAACCAATTCGGATATTAAAATGCAGCTGATCTTAGTCCCTATAACACACCAACCCCTTCGGTTTCTTCATATCACAAAAAATTCCGACAATCTTAGAATGTAAAATCACTTGGTCCACGGGCACAGCACAACAAACTAATGAGACTGCGGGATGCCACTTGTTACTAATGGTTTATATATCCACGAGCCGCGTTGGTGTAGCCATCCAGATTTATAGATGAATTCAGATTTGAGATTTAATAATTTAGAGATGAAAGACGACGAGCATTCCGGCGAAACTCGCGCTTTTTGGTGCTGACTGGTTGCGAGGAGTGCGCGACATGTTCTGCGGATGCACTATATCGCGGGGTGAGAAGGGATCAGTGTAGAGGTGGTAGCAGCGCTGCTGGTGGTGGTGAACAGCAGGGGTTGTTGGGGTTCGGCGCGTGCCCATGGCAGGGTTGGTCGGTCGAGAAGGGGTGAGCGTTCCCGGCACCCCGGATGGAGTGATAGAGAAAGAAGGAAGAGTGAAGAGGATGTCGGCGAGGGAGATAGGGAAAGACGACCTAGAAGGGATGATCTGATGAGGGCGGAGCCTGGAGCGTGACGCTTGCGCTTCTGATTTCCGTCGTCGGCCATCTTGCCCCTGCTCTTATGCTCGCATAGTTCACAACCGCTATCCGCAACCACCGTCCGTTTGTCGGTCTGTCCGTTGTTCGGTTTGTCCCTCAAACCCTCACCAACGCCGCCGTGTGTACTCCAACCTTATACCTCGTGCACTAGGCACAACAAGCCTTTGGTGTACATACACATGCCACCTTCAAACCAAAGGCTTTCTTTTCCGATCGAAATTCTCTTCAGTGCCGCTGACTGCTGACTAGTAAATAGACTGGAACTTAACGGCGGGTGGTCACGGTATGACGACATGGATGATGAAAACAGTTTGGCGATTAGCTTTGAAGGCTGGGTTTGTTTTTGGAGAAGTATAATGAGGATTTTACCATTCATTCTTTACGAGATCAAGAACTGGGTTAAAGAATTAATTCATTCCATTGTCGATTTGAGGAGATGTAGTTTGAATGCTTCCAAATCTGAAAGAACCTGAAACAAGATGCAAAATTTGGCGATTAGGCTTAATGATGAGAAAAATTGGGGATTTCTTTCAGAAAAATCTAATAAAGGTTTAGAAATACATACTTTGTAGGCTCATAAAGTTTAGAATTTAATTGATTAGAATAACACATGTTCTCGTTTGACTTGATGATAATAATCAATATCCTTAAAGGTAATTAATATTTATATGGACGAGAATCTAGATTCATATGTTCATCCCTCATTTGAGCAGCGAAAACACAAATGCACAAATCAAACAACACTTATGAAAGACAAATATTATCTGTTGTTATCAGAGGCAAAATTGTGTACCAAAAAATCTTAAATTATAGATCCTCAAACCCATTCTTTAAAAAATAACAATCATAGCTCAACATCTTCATAGTAACAATATTCATGTTCGGAAACATTATATAAATAATATAATCAAATACAATTTTTTGTGAAAAGCATTTGATCGGCAATCGACAGATTTTGGGATCGATATCCAACGGAGTCAAAAGCGTTCATTTTTTCACAGAAAATTTTATTCTAAATATTTCTATCTGGTTTAAGTAACTTTAAATATTTCCCTTTTGATTAGTCAATTAGACCGGTACGGTAAACTTCTTATTTCCGGTTGGTATAGATAGAATCATCCGTAGAACTAATTGAAACGTCTAAAATGAGAATTTAAGTAAATACCGTGTACAATATACTTGATACCAGCTCAAATAAAATAACGATCAACTAAAGCCACTGGTCAGAAATAAATAATATTTTAACCAAGAGAAATAATCTTAAGGGTTACCAATTGAGAATTAAAAAGAGATTCTTGATCCTGATGCGATAATAATATTGTGTCAATAAAAATCCCTGGTAAAGTAATATTCAGATTATCGGAAAATGGTAGTGAATGATATGACGTGCAACTATTTACTCCTATACATTATAATAAATACTATTGCCACTAAAACAAATTGTTTTTACATTTAAAACAGGAGCGTGGTAAAAGCTTTTCATAAAAATAGAGAAAAAAACGGTGCAAAATGCTTCATATACCTGTTTACCTTCTAGAGAATTATGGCTACTTTTTTTCTCGTTTACGTACAGCTTTAAATTAGATTTTTCCCTTGTAGCAGAAGCATAGATTTCCGAATGCGTTAAAATTATTTTTTTTTTTCATTTTACCAAATGAAAGAAATATTTGTCAACATCATTAACAATAAAAAATATATATTAAAAAGTATTATTTCGATATTTCTTTTCAGATAAACTAGTTTATTATTCTTTAATGTATTTGAACTATCAGTGACGTATTTGGGTCATTTCAAAATAACTTCGGAATTCTTGTCCCCCAATATCTTCATAACCTTGATGCTCAAAATATTATATTTTATATACTTTTTTTAAGTAAAAAATATCGTACACTACAAGTGTATTCTTTTCTAATTGATATTTTATCATTTATTAATTTTTTACACTTCTAACCTCACGCAAATTCATTATTTCTCGTAAGCCAATTTAAATCCTTTGATAATACAAAACTGATTTAGGCTTTGACTGGTATTACGGATTTTCCGTAATGTTAGCCCCGAATGAGCTGGAAAAGGGGTTAGTCCTACGAAAAAATCCGTGACGATGGACATTTCGAGTTATTTAAGAAAGATAGTGAAAAAATATATTATAATTAACAAATTTGAAGGGAAAATGTTACCTACGTCGAATTCCGAAGTTAATTTGAAATGACCCACTTATTAAAAATAATAAAAATGAGCAGAATTTTAATTTTTTTATTTTTATGAATAAATAAGCAATACATTATGTAAATGTGTTGCATTAAATTTAAAAGATTTTTCTGAACCATGTTTTTTACCTTTCTATATATTTTTTTTTTTGAAAATTTATTTAATTAATGCATTAGCCAGATCATTCCAGTAAAATTTATGTCAGATCTGATCTACATTTCTCGAGAGTCTCTGATTTCATTTTTTTATGCTTTGGAAATATTTACAAAAGTGAAAAATTGTATATAGAATAGATATTGTTGTACTTTTTAATCTCTTCTTCAACCTCTTGTAAAAATATTCCCCTTTTTCAAACTAAACCTTCTACTAGAGTATCCTTAATATTTCTTTAACTTCAATGGTTTCCTATAATACATCTCTTAACTTTTTCAGTCCCAATGAATAAAGAAGGTTCTGGAAGAATCACTGGAAGATCAATTTGGTATTAGAAAGAATAGGTGGACACGAGATACGATTTCAGCTCTAAGATTATTTCAAGAGGTAGATTGCAAAAGGGAAAACCGACATTCATAGCTTTCCTAGATTTATGAAAAGCATTTTATAGTATAATTTGGCTAAATTATTCTTAATAATGAACCAAGAGAATTAAAATGTCGACAGAGAACAATTTTCTATATTATCTGTCAAAATTAAATAGGGCTAATAAAATTTGAAGATGATGAAGAAGAACCGATCATTAGGAAGGGAGTGAAGGACAAGGATTTTCCTGGTCATGATTGATTACTGTTCAACGTACATAGAAGATGTGATCGATGTACAATGGCACAAAACACGAATCAAATATGGAAGAGGAAAATGTGTTAATAAGGAAGAAGTGATACAAATGGTAAAAGAGAAGAGATTTTTGCAATAGAAAAGAATAAAGAAAAGAAGTGACGTCGTGATGATATAGGACATATCCTTAGACATAAAGGACTAGTAGAGACAATTTTAGGACAATAATGAGACCAAGGGAAAAAATATAAAGAAAAACTAGTCTGCTAGATAATTCATACATAACGTAGGTGTGCCAAATTACCAAACGAATTAATATGTTTTTTATCAATATACATTTCGATTACTAGGTACATTCGATACTTCGAATCTTCAAAATTGATTTCAATAGTACAAACGGGCACATAAGGTATAAGAAAGTATGGGGTAACGACAAGGTTATAGCTCAGGGAAGAAAGTATTGCATCAAACCAATCCTTTGCTATTACCTTCCTTAAAAAAAATCAAAACTGAAATCCTGAATATCATCCCGTTTACCCCACTTTTCTTCAAATTATGTCCTTCTGCCAAACTCAGTTGAAATTTCAAACTGCGATTAATCCATACCCGGATTAATTTCCCCAGAGTGTCACATCTCGTCGTGAAGTCCATAAAACGTTATTGCATTGGGTTAGTGGTGCATGTGCGGCATGCACTTGGTGATGACCAAGGTATACAGTAGACACGTGAAATGTCTTCGGTAGTATCTACTATCTGAGTAAGTCTTAACAGTGTGTTCGTCACAGTTTCCTGGGCTGTGTTTTCTTGAGAAAATAAATTTTTACTAGCCTGCCGACGAACGACCGAAAGCAATTGCGCGGGGTGTGGATTTTGTGTTGTTACGGGCGAACAATGCGAACAACGTAAGCGGAATCGTGAAGTCAGGTAGGCAGCTAGGCATGCAGACGGGAGAGCAGATAGTCAGAGGGTAGGCTCCCGGTGCAAGTAGGTTTAATATTTGATACCGCGGGCTGGTCATCCTGCCGAGGCGATAACACAGGCCCCGCGGGAACCTTCCAGCCAACATCCCACGGAAACGACTGCCCCTCTACAGTCTACATCTCTACAAGTCTACATCCTCGCCTGCAATCTATTTCTCCTACCTATCCTGCAGCTCACCTACATATACGCCAGTGGCCGTCGCCCAGCCAACCGCCGGTTGTAACTACCTTTTTCGGAAAATTAATAACGATCGCACGTTAGAGCAGCAGCCAGATGAGCAGCTTCTTCTTCTCGGCTACGAAGGTTTTATACCACTTCCGGCGCGCCCAGTTAATTCGGTTGGGTTTCAAC
>CAKNWU010140369.1:586-11197 GCA_932072015.1 Andricus quercustozae | reverse complement strand
TCATTTTTAGATGGCAGTTGCTCCCAGTGAGACCCTGCGGTGGTTGTTTAACCTTATTTTTAATTATATATATGATTAAAAGTTTTTCATAAAAACAACCGCTGGATTTCACCGGGAGCGGGTGCCATTCTGCAAAATTGCATCCGCTTCCGGCGAAATCTTAGCAACGCAGAGAATTCCCTCATAACAGGCCCCCAACTCGACTACGAGCGTGCAGATGTTAAATTGAAACGTAGCGTTTGTGCGAGTAGTCAGTGTTGCGTTTAGAAAAGAGAAAAGGAGACGTGGGTATTTGAGTAAGCCAGGATTTTTGTATATATCAATTCCATTAAAAAAATGGAACCAACTCCAATAAGTAAGTGACATGTTATAACCATTTATAAAATTGAATGGTATTAAGCAAAAAATTATGAAAAGGAGAGTAGCGCATGTGATTCTCAATCTAAACAACGAAAAAATTTATCGTTTTAAAGTAAAATAGTAAAATTTTACGCATTGTTAAGTCATAAAAACTATTAGAGGTTGTTTGGCTTTAACTCGTCTCCAGTGGAGGGCGCCACTTGAGGTCCATCAAGTTTCCTCTCATCGGCAGCCACGCGTCGGCTCTCTCAGTTACTCTTCGTGCTCCGACCAGAGCGGACGTGCTTTATGACTTAACGGAAAGCCTATCCTTGTAATACAGTTACTGATAATAAATTAAGTTATCTCACAAGTGCATCGAACATTGAATCTCCCGTCACCCACTCCTTCCACTCAGAAGAAACAGAGGTTGTAGATTAACGTATTACAAATGAAATATTCAAATTTAGGTTCCCATTTCTGCTTGCCTAATTTTAATCGAATTTTTTGTTAAAAAATATATGCGTTGCGTGAATAACGCACGTTGCTGTAGTATACTAGTATACAGGATGTCCCAGACTCAAGTGTCCGGACTTATATAGCTATAATACCATTAAAAAAATAAATTGAAAAAGCCTTTTCCAAAAATTATTTGAAGTTTTTGAGTTATTGAATGTTTACGCTGGACCAATCAGGAGCACGGTGTAAACAGTCGTGCGTACGTGAGCGTGAGTCCAGCGCAGTGTCGTTGAGCGAGGAGAGAACAGCAGTCACTACACTTCGTTGGACTCCCGTTCACGTAAGCACGGTTTTTTATACCGCGCTCCCGATTGGTCCAGCTTAAACATTTAATAACGCAAAAACTAAAACTTTAACTGATTTTTGGAAAAGGAATTTTAGATTGATTTTTTAAATGTTTATACAGCCATATAAGACCGGACACTTGAGTCTGGGACACCCTGTATAGAAATTCTTGGTTTCCCTTGTCCATGTACATGTATGTGTAATAGTGTGCGTTAAAAGACCATTGATCACAAACATCTGTCTCCCGCTCTGGCTATCTTCTCAGTCATCTATCTCTCTAAAGAGAAAGCAGTCTGTACGACAGCGCACGAAGCAACAGCGGAGCGTGATCCAACTACTTAAAACTTGAAACTCTCGCTTATCTTGCCCGCATTTTTGACTATAGCATTTTACAATTCTGACTTTAGATTTGCAATCAACGACCCCAAAAACCCCCGTATACCAATCTTGTGCAGAATCTATGTACATTTTAAAAATCGTCTCCAACATATTAGATCCGCCATCGTGAATTTTGCAATTCTGAATTCAGATTCGTGATCAGCGACCCCGAAAACCCCCATACACCAATCTTGGGCAGAATCTACGTACATTTTCAAAATCGTGTCCACCATATTGGAACCGCCAGCTTGAATTTTGCAAATCTGAGTTAAGATTTGTGATCAGCGACCCCGAAAACCACCGAGTCATCAATTTGATGACGATTACTTGACTTTTTGAACTTTTGTCCGGGTTTCCTCGGTTTGGCCCCATCCTGCAACGTTTCAGCTGTAACCACGTCTCCCGACCGTGAGATAGGTGGTTAAAGTCTGCGACAGACTCAATACGACGATCCGGCAAAAGTCTCGTGCACTC
This sequence comes from Andricus quercustozae, assembly GCA_932072015.1. NCBI lineage: Eukaryota > Metazoa > Arthropoda > Insecta > Hymenoptera > Cynipidae > Andricus > Andricus quercustozae. The sequence goes on along the minus strand of CAKNWU010140369.1, from coordinate 9,202 downwards.
TGAAGACACGGAGCGACCCAAGAACGATCAGGACGACTAGCTTAACAACATATTCGCTGCCTAATCTGGGATTCAAAAAAGAAGGATATAAACGGCATTCCTAAGTATTGAAACTTCTAATACCTTTGAATGCAAGCCTTCTTATCGAGTTAATGTTGTAAGAAAAAATTCAAGAACATATGTGCTTTTCAATTCAATTCATGCTCGAATCGACAATCCGCCTAGTCATTTTAAACCTTTTATAATGAAACGGATTTTTGAAAAGCATTCAAGACAAAATATTTGCTTTCCGCATTTAAATTTACCGAATTAGCTTAATTTTTTGTACGTTTGAGTGAGTCGAAAATAACAAATTCGGTGTTTCGTATTTGAATTTTTTTTTATTTGTAATTTTTTTACATACCTGAAGGCCAAAAAATCTTCCAAATTTTTTGCGGATTTTAATCAATTATTTTACCAGAGATAACTCTTATTTGATCTTTGTAAACAGCAGAAGAATATTTTGGGGTACTTAAAAACTTTCCAGTTATGTCGGGGAACATAAGGGGCTAAACCACGAAAATGTCAAAATTTACTTTTTTGGCTTTTTGTATTGTCCTACTTGTGCTACGTATTGGAGATTCATGATTTTTCGTTAGGCCCGTGAGGTTTGAAGAAAAGAATACTAGTATGCAGCCAGTTGTTTGTCAACAAGTGACTTGCGTGAGTATTTATCTTTTTTTTTTCGTTCGTACACAAATATTTATTGAAAATATCCACGATTTGCACTAAGGTTATTATTACAGAGAGATTTCAAAGCAGTTCAAACAAAAAATCATTCCCCCAAGTCGCTTATTCGCGTAGAAAAATGAGAAAAAGTGTCAATTGTATGTTAAATGCAACACGAATGTAGTCGTGGCTTGAGAGTTAGCTCTTTATGTTCCTCGAATATCCCTTGGGATAGGCCCCGGGAAACTTTAAGAGCCCACAGTTGGAGAAATATTACAAATATTGCTCTGAAACCTTGATATGTTGTATATTATACTGTTTTCTTTCAGTTTTTTTAACGCTAAAAAATAATTACACGGAAATAACAAATGATACAGTTTTTCCATTTTCCGGCTCAGAAAATATGGTAAAACACAAGTTATAAACACAATTTCATTAAATACCAAAATCAAAATTAAAATTTTTTTTTGTATTTCAAATTTTTATTTCTAGGTCATGGCGCTTTTTTCCTAGTGCATTTTGATCACTGGAAAGCTTTCAAGTATAAGTACAAAATTTTCTATTTACACTGGTGTTAAGAATTTCGTCCGCAAACAGGAGTGAATTAAATGCGAATTATCTCATATAAAATTATTGATTAAAATCCGTCAAAAATTGTGAAAAGTTTTTTGACCTCCAGGTATGTAAAATAAATTGAAACGAAAAAAAAATTTTAAACTATCAAAACATGATGTTTTTTAAACATTTGTTTTTGCGCAGATAGCTAGGCTACTTTTTCACGTTGTAGCGATTTCGAATCCTAGAATTTGTTACTTTCAACCCACCGTAATGTACACAAAATTAAGATAATTCAGTAAACTTAAAGAAGCGTCTACGCGTACCGAAAAAATCCAGCTATAGGTACAGAAATTTCGGTACAAATAGCCCCTTTTTCCAGCTCCCCTTATTTGTACCGAAAAAATCCAGCTACTTGTACCGAAATTTCGACACACGTAGCCACGGCCAAATTTGAATGCGGAAAGCAAATCATTTTTCTTGAATGCTTTTTTAAACATCCGTTTCATGATAAAAGGTTTAAAATAACTAGGTGCATTTGTGATTCGACCATGCTTTTAATTGAAAGGCATATCTGTTCTTAGGATTTTTTGTTTTGCCATTAAGGTCGTATCTCTAACTTTTTTCAGAAAAGAGACGGATTGTGTCATCTGGTCTTTAAATGAAAACCCTTCCTCTGAGTTAAAACAAAGTTAAATTTTCTTCCGAATTTTCGTGTACATTTCAGAGGGCGTGGGTGGATACAACGCAGTCTTCCGATAACGATATTGGGATGTTTTTTTTCGTGTTGCCTCACATCAAATAAAAGTAATTATTGGAAGAAAATTCCAGAACTGGGCTTTTAGTGAAAACTAAGAATTGTTTCCGAATATAGAATATAGTTCATTTCTTTGAAATAATAAATATGGCTTTATAATGAGTGATTACCATTTAAAAACATGTGTGCATTATTTTTACAATAATTAAATAAGAAAAAATTGACCTAAGTAATTCTTTTTAATTCTATATTTTTGTTTTTAAAGGTTGGGAACCTCAGTGACATATCAATTTTTGCGAAGAAAAGTGAGTTTGTTCAATAAATAAAAGCTCTATTTAAAATCGAACCCGCTCTCTCTCTCTCCCTTGTCCCACTATCGCTCCCTCCCCCTCACTTCTCTGTAAGTGAAGTTCGATCGCAGTTATAAGATATTACAGTCCCACGCCATCAAAAAAAAAAAAAATGTTTTGTAAATCTCTAAACCCAAATAAGAACTTAGCAATTTAAAATACTTTACAGAAATGAAGTTGGGTCAATTCGTGGGAAGTAGCAGCATGTGGAGGTAAATTTTCCTTACCCCACTTTGAACGTCGTGCCAACTAGCATAGCGGAGCGGAGGGAATACACACTGCTTGTACTTATATCAGCTTAGAGCTTAAATAAATAATAAATTAATAATGTAAAAACAGTCGCTTACCTGACCCAGAAGCAATAGTAACTTCTTCGGGATTACGTCTCTTTGACGTAGGGGTTATTTCTTGTGCTTTTATGTTCAGTGAGGTGTAGCTTGACTTAGTAGAGTAGCTTTGAGCTTCAGCAGATTTAATAAAGCCTAAAATATTTTCCGCAATACTTATAGATGGTTTAACAGTTGATTGTTCTTCCGGGTGAATTACTTCTGGCCTAGCGTTAGCCAATATCCATTTTTCGACCAATGTCGATATGCCAATTCTCTGAATATGTTTTAAAGTTTCTTGAGCTTCTTCGACGTAGAATACATCCGGGCCAATCTTTTCTTCAAACCTGCATTAGAGGGTCTTTCAAGTATCACGCAATGGTTTATTATTTAATTTGTACCCCCACCCCCCTCGTACCCTATATAAGCATCTCTGAGAGTTTTGTAGACTTTCCTCAACACAATTGCGCAAGAATTATACTTGAACGACCCCTTATTTAATTAATTGATAACAAAACTTAAATGGCATTTCAAAAGTTAATTTGTATACGTGACCCTTCGTCTTCGGATATCCTATTTATGTCCCGGAGCAACCCAGGAATATCCCATGGGATATCATAGAGGATAGAAATTTGGATATCCCCTTAGGGGGAAATACACGACTGGCCCAGTACAGTTTTCCGGGATCCCAGTACTGGGCATTTATACTTGGCCAGTACTTGCGTGCGGTACTGACGCGGTTTATTTAAAAAGCAATAAAATTTTAAATCTAGAAATAATAAAAGAGTGAGGTTAGGTGACTTATTTGCAAGTTTCCATGCAAATTGGAGGTGGAAATTAGGAGGGAAAACGTTTTTTTTGTTTCTGAGTGACAAAAAACAAGAATAAACATATGAAAATTGATAATATTTTTGAAAATGGTAAGGTTTTGAAACTGTGAGGTTATAGTTGATCTTGTGTACTGTGTGTGACTCAGACAAGAGGAAGGGTCTTATGGCCAAGTATGCTACTAGGAGTGCCGGATAGAAGAACAAGTAGTAAGTCGGATCCTGGAGGATACGGTGAAGAAGGATTAAAGGTTAAAAAGAAATGTGCAGGTTGTCCAGGTGATGTCTCTAAAGTAATCCACTACTGTGCCTATTGCAACGCACCATATATATATCATCCGAGGTGTGCAAAGAAAGCAAGGGCCCTTTTAGAAAAGAAACCTGTGTTAAAGAGTTGTAAATGTAAAAAGTCATCTGCTACTACAAAAATACCTTAAGCAAAAATTCGCTGATATTACGCCAAAAATCTCGGACTCACAGAAAAGCTCAGAAACATAGTTAAAGGAATTAAAATCCTCCGTGGATTTTATGTCGAAACAATATGAAGAACTGAACCAGAATGATGAAACACAGACTAAAAGTATTTAAAAAAAACTTGAAGAGGAAAATCTACAGCTTTAAACATACCTGGAATTCATAAAACAAACCCAAAATCAAAGAAGAAGCAAATAATGTAGTGATCTCAGGGATCCTGAAACAGGATGAGGAGCCATTGAAAACAACTATCACAAAGTTTATGATAGGAATGGGTTATAAACTTCTGGATAAAAATGCAGTGGTATGTTAAAGACTGAAAAGTAGCAAAGAGGATGCTCCAATTCTACTATCACTAGATTCCAAGGAGAAAAAACAACAAATAATGAAAAGAAGAAAAGAAATTGGGTCTCCTTATCTTAGCTTATGTAGAATCAAAGAAAATGACGTCAGGAAGATGTTTATTAATGAAGATATGACTCATTATAATCAAAAAATGTTTCAACTGACAAGAGAACTACAGAAGACCAACGCCGGTAAATTCGCATGGTTCTACAATGGAAGGGTTTACGTGAAGAGAAAAGAAGGGAACAACAGGATATGGATTAAGGGCAATAATGTGCTGAGAACACTACAACAAAAATGAAAGAATACGGCAGAACAGCTACGCTGTGAATGAAGATGAAGACTAGGATAAATACAGGTAAAAATGGATAAAAACTTGATTGAAACTAGATTCTATAATTTTAAAGTATTTGAAGCAGTACACAATTGTAGAGACACGAGAGCAGGGGGAGTAGTAACTTATATTTAAAAAATTCTAACATTTGAAATATATGAACAAAACTATCCAAATCAAAATAATGGTTGTAAAAGCTTAATGAGCTTTTAGATTCTGTGAAGGGAAAAGGACTCTTATGTGGCGATATAAATATTAATTTACTAAATAAGGATTCTGATTTAGTTAAAGACTATAATCATGTCAGAAACATGAATGGTTATAGCATAGATAATACTATAAGTAGGATAGAGGCTACTAGATCTAATAGAATTAATCAAACTCATAAAAGGGAAAGAAAATAAAATGAGAAAAAAAGTTATAATAAAAAATGTTTCATTTCCTGCATATTTGATTAGACTTATGAGTAAGAGGTATCCATTGTATGTAAAGCAAAAGTAAAACCCCAGAAAAAGGAATACTTAAAAACCAATATAAATAGATTTAAAAAATAAGTTACTCCAGAAATAAAAAAATTAACAAAAAATGAAACGAATGAATTGATTAAGAGAGCACATGTAATCCTAGACAAACTTGGACAGCTATAAATTCTATCCTTAGCTGTAATAAGAAAAATAATAACAGAAATTAAATAAATCAACTAAAAGTATTAGACACAGAAATAAATAATCCGTTTGAGATCTCCGACGAAATGAATAGATACATATTTACAAAATGTTGCGATAGACTTACAGAAAAATATTACTGATATTATTTTGGCACCGCCAGAAATTACTATTACCAGAAATTACTACAAGCGAATTTATAATATTATATCCAGTAAGAAAAAGTACCCTGCTAAAAATGATTAATAAAGATTTTTAACTAGGAGAAGTTTCAAATACATTAAAAAACAGTAAAATTGTTCCCATACACAAGAAAGGGACAAAAACTGAGGCAAGTAATTATAGACCGATATCACTATTCAGCGTTTTCTCAAAAATATATGAAAATTAGATTTCTTGCTTATGTTAATAAAAATAACTGTATAGAAGCTGCACAGTATGGATTCCAGGAAAAAATGTAGCATGCAATTAACAATTACGGATTTTACAGAATACGTTTCAAACAAGATTGATGAAAAGGAAATAGTTATAGCAGTTTTTTTGACATAAAAAAAGCTTTCGACACAGTTAGCTGCGATATTTTAATTAAAAAGCTATCTAAAATGGGTGTCAAATATAAAGCTTTAAATATACTAAGCACATACTTTGCAAACAGGAAACAATATGTTTATGTGAACAGTAAAAAAAGTAAAGAAGTCGCAGTTAAAGTATGAGTTCCACAGGGATCTGTACTGGCCAATAACTTGTTTGAACACACTTTCTAAGATCTTTTCAGCTGTCCTAAACAACAGGATTGTTCGGCGAATTGAGTCTGTGTGGCGTGAGATGTACGAACAATTTGGCTCGAAAAAAGGTGTAGCCAGCTGTCGAGAGAACCTGCTAATTGACAGATGTGTCTGTAAAGACTCTGCAGCCCATCAACGCGCCCTGTCAATGGCCTGGATTGACTACCGGAAAGCTTTCGATTCAACCTCTCATGGACTTATCATCTATCTGTTGGAAAGCTTGAAGGTGCATCCACACATAGTGAAATGCATAGAGATATTGATGCCTCTTTGGAAAAATAGACCTACTATCTCATCTGGAAATAATCGTGTGACAACAAACAACGTCACCTTCCAGAGGGGCCTCTTTCAGGGTAATACCGTGAGCCCTTTGCTTTTTTGCATTACACTTTTGCCTCTATCTCTCGCAATACGAAATTCTTCTGGATACCTCTGTAGCGACACTAACCAGCGCGAGCATAAGGTCACTCATGTATTTGATATGGATGACCTGAAGATCTATGCCTCTGGTAAAGGCAAACATCAAAATGCCATAAATATCGTCGCGAAGTACACACCAGAGATTGGGATGGACTTTGGATTGGATAAATGTGCCAAAATTCATCTGAAGAACGGAAAGATTGTTGGCGTTCCCGAGAACCCTGAGCTTGTGGATATAACTGTTATTAGACATCTTAACACTGGAGAGACCTATACATATCTGGGCGTGCCTCAAAGCCGCATTCAGGACGTAACATCAGTAAAGGAGTCTTTCCGAAGCAGATACAAGCATCTTCTTCGACAGATTTGGTCTTCCAATCTGTCCCTCTCCTAAAAATGTTCAAAAACCACGAGATGATTGGTGAAGGAGCGTTCCTTTACAAAGCCGCGGAGCAAGCGGCCGAGACCCTTGGCCTGCATTTTAACATCAGAAGTGAGAAACGTGCTTTACTCCATCTAGGTTCTTCACTTCTGAAAGCCGAAGTGAAGAAAGCAGAAGTTTAAAAATTCCTTCAAGTGCTACTCGACAATAAAATGCACGGAAATTTTCACAGGAATGTAGAAAAACAGTCCTGGTCGAAGGAGAAAACTTTTGCTTTCCTCAGATCATCAGGGCTTAATTCAGGTACAGAGGGTTTCATTTTCGCATGATAGAACGGTGTCATTTTCACCTTAGCAAACCGTGATCGCATTTTATGTCAAGAAGTTCGCAGTGATAGGTGCAGAGCGTATCATGCACACGCTGAGTACCTGGAACACATACTATCATGGTGTCCCACCCACGCAGGAGCGACGTACATCTACAGACATAGTGCGGCCCTAAGAGTGCTTTATTACCATATTTGTCGCTCTGGCGGTATTGGCCGCCACCCTAACCTGCCCAACGCTCCAAGGGAGATAGAGTCAATTGTCCAAAACGAGAAGTGCCAAATTTTCTGGAACTACGATTTTTGGACAGCAGTCCCCGTTGCACACTCGAGGCCTGACATTGTTCTCCAAGACTTCGAGAAATGAACTATATTCGTCATCGAATGCTCGGCCCCGTCCAAATACAACATCACTGCCAAGGAGAAAGAAAAGGAGGAGAGGTTTTAAGACCTTAAAAGGGAGCTACAAAGACTGTACCTAAAATATTCGGTACAAGTAATTGTCCTTGTGATAGGTGCTCTCGGAGGTGCGAAACTATCACTGGTTCGTAACCTTAAAGCCATACCCGCGTGCCAAAAATATGCCAAGGCACTTGCGAAATGGATGCAGAAAGCTGTCATCCTTGGGTCGCTTCGTGTCCTCAAAACACACGAGGGTTCCGCCGGCCTGTCGTTGTGATTTAATCGTGTCCTGTGACCACTCATCCCACGGTTGTGAGACGTGGCCATGAGTGCGATTTACCGCGGTCCTACTGGAAGCCGGTGTCATTTTTAGATGGCAGTTGCTCCCAGTGAGACCCTGCGGTGGTTGTTTAACCTTATTTTTTAATTATATATATATATATATATATATATATATATTCGGTTTCGATTCCTTTGGAATAGAACTGAAGGGCCTATGATAAAGCCACCGAACGCGTCCTCGGGTTGCGGATAGAGGGTCCCTGTACCAAGGGTTTCTGCTGAATATGGTTACAATAATTAATAAGCAGTCGCGGACAATTGTCCAGGGATGGTCCCGAAGGAATAACCCCTAAGCGGAGGCGTGACAACCGTGCCGAAAGCTGAATGGCACCTGGGTGAGGTGTCTCAAACGGTGACTCTGGGATACCGGGCGACCTCTCAGAGTATGCAGCCTTATCCTTGCATGCAGGGCTCTACAAGGACGGACGAACCCTTTTCCCTAGCTGCTCGTGGGAACAACAATGACAACACCAAACATAGTTGTAGTAAGTGCGGTTCAAAACAATCGAACGCGCAGGGCTCCCGACAGTGGGTCGGAGAACAATGCCGACTATCCTATAGTTGGGGGAGCCAATCAAGACGAGGTCAATGCGATTGACCGGCAGAATCTCGTTACTTT
>CAKNWU010140360.1:0-11976 GCA_932072015.1 Andricus quercustozae | reverse complement strand
CTGATATTAAACATAATTTTAAGCTGAAAGTAGACACGAATTTCAAATTGAAAACTTAATCATTTGGAGGATTTTAAATTATGTTTTAAACCTTTGATTATAGTGTAATTGAGCGTTTGGGTGCAATAATTGTGTCCTTATATTTTAAGCAGTGAGCAATTCCATATCAAATCATCTGAAGAATTTCAGCTATTGTTAGTAATTTTGATAATAATTCTAGTATCCGTTCTCTTAGACTTAGGTGTTGAAAGAAAACCCCTAAAATCATTGTTGAAAAATCCAAAGAACGTAGGGGATATTTAACATTGAAAATTATGGTTCTTTTTTTAACTTTCATAACTTTGGCGATTTTAATGCTATGGAGGTAGATTTTTAAAAATTATTCACAGTAAGATACAGTTTTGAAGACATTTTTTTTTAAAAGAAATTTCAAAAACTTCTTGGATTTTTCAAAAACTAATTTTTGAACTGAATTTCTGAAAAAAATGCATTTTAGATACATAGCTTACAATGTCCTCAAAAAGCCCTGTAAATATCAAAATGGGATCTCCCTAGTTTTCGAGAAATAATTAAAAACCTACGCTAAAACGATGCACACGATGGGAAGAACATGCCACGGCATAGTTTCTTCATTATTTCTCGAAAACTAACAGAGATAATATTTTGATATTTACAGGGCTTTTAGAGCACGTTTTAAATTATCTACGAAAAAATTAAGTAAATACAAAGAGGATTTTTTTCAGAAATTTCGTTTAAAAATTTGTTTTTGAAAAATCGGAGAAGTTTTTGAATTTTTTTTTTTCAAACAATATTTCTTCAAAACTGCGTCTTATTACGAATAATTTAAAAAAAATAAACCTTAATAACATTAAAATCACCAAAGTTATGAAAGTTACAAAAAAGGACCAAAATTTTCAACTTTGAATATCCCCTACGTTTTTTTAACTTTTCGAAAATTATTTTACAGTTTTTCTATCAACACTTAAGAGAACGTATACTATAATTTTCATCAAAATGCTGGGTAGTAGAAAAACAAGTGATGCAAGTGATACCACAGACCGAAATGTGCTTTTTTGGCATTTTATCTCGCACGAGTTGTTTTATTTTATTTGGATGTAGAAATCCGGATAGTAACTATTAAATATGAAAAACAAATGACATCTGAAATTGCAACTACACCGTTATTGCACCCAGCTGTTCACATTGCGATAATCTACGTAACCCATGTATCGAAGCTATTCATTCATCGGAATTTTCTAAAACAACCATTTTCTTCATCAAGTTGATTCATGCTTTTAAGAATAATATATGAACACTTCAGATGCCATCTAAAATTAAATAAAAAATTCAGCTTGGAAAATAATTTAGTAACTTTTCTCAAATATATTGTTATAATTCAGTTAATTTGTAACAAAAAGACGACTTTTCCTGTAAAGTCAAACAAAATATATAGGGCAGATGTACCGTTTGTGGCCACTTTGAGATTTATAAGTAAATCTGAAATATTTAGTTCTTACTATAGTATTATTTAGTATATTTATAGGGTTTTTTTTATAGGTTGGACACGTTGTGAAGTCTTTTCTATAGGGCGTTAAAATTATAGTTTAAGAAATAATTGAATGACCACTACTGGTGAAACAGGAGGTTAGATTAAATATTAATAATTTTTTATAATAAAGTAAGGTTCAAAGGTTTGGAATTTTAATAATTCGAGTATTGATACACTAATAATGTTATTAATGCATATTTCGTTATGAAATATTTTATTTAAGTTAATTTAATTCTTGATAAAAGATACGAAATTGCTTAAAGTGGCCACAAACGGTACATCTACCCTAGTATCTAGTCAAGAATAATAAAAACACTCAGCAAGTGACAGCAAATATATAAAAGACAGAATAATTTTTTAACAAACACAAAATATTTTAAATTTATAAATAGAGCTTTTATCAAACCTTTATACCAATAAAACAGATTCAACTTACTTCTACATCCTTCTCAATAATCTCGACATAATCGCAGGAACAAAATAAAAAAATATGACTCTAACCTAACTAAATGGTTACCAGATGTTAAATAATAAACTTACGTTTCCAATTGCCAGGAGACCTTTGTCAAATAACAGTAATACTCCGAGAAAGAGGAAAGATATCCCAAAGCCAGCAAGCCCGACTCCGATTTCTGAAACATATTTTCATTATTCAGGTGCCTTCGAAAAGTTTGGTCAAAGTTTCGGACTCAACAAAAAATGGACACTTTTGATTTATCGCCACTATTGTAGAATACTCACTTTGCGTATCTGTTATTTCGAACATATTTACAAGAGCGTTTATCGCACGAAATAAGAGTTTTAATTATCATGCGGCGGGGAATATTTCCACGACAGCCGCCAGCTGAGAAAAACCTAACCTATCTCCACGTCATTGGTTATGATGAGGCAAGATCCACAAGATTTACGATTGTGACGACCCACTTATAACAATCGCTAGAAATTCAGTCAAAGTTCGTGTTACACATCATAAAGCTCACGGTAAAAAGTAATTATAATCTTATAAGTGTATTTTTATTGAAGACCGAAAAAATAAGGATAACCTCACAAGTTTTAAACACATCTAACTAGTCTGCCATTTTGGAAATATAAGTAATTACGCATGCGCAAGTTTAAAACAAATCTTTCTTTGATCAATTTTGATTTTAGAAAAGTGCTATTTTTCATTATAATTTTCTAAATTATCTGACCAAGGTTAACAAAAATAATACTTCTGTTTTTGATAATAAAAATTAATGTTAATGAAAATATTCACGTTGCTACTATCAGCTACTATGTAAGTCACGATCAACGTTGTATATTTTTCAGCCAATGAAATTTAAACTTGGGCATAATTTTTTGAAAAGTTCAAAAGCGGCAAGAAAGGATAAAAATCACACTTTAGGATGAAAAATGTACCTTTTTTATTGTCAGTCCGGAAGATAATTTTCACTTTTTACAAGATTAATCAACATAACCTGGTTAAGTCTAAAAACAGCAACTATTTTAGAAGATTGGATTTGGTATACTTGTAACGTTTTAATTAACAAATTTTAAAATATAATATGAATTATACAACTTATCAACGGTGAGCTTCAACCAGTTTCAACCAAAAAGATCACTCGAATTTTGTTTGTGGAATATTATTTTGTAATAATAGAGGCTCACCGTGTTGTATGTGTATTCGGCGGATGAAGCGAATAGATAATTAAGCTTGAATTAATCAATAAAGGCAACATCATCGTAACCTGAACTAAATATGTGCTTCAATATAACAAATAAATAACATTTTTGTTTGATAATTTAAAATTCACGGTAACTTAACTATTTATGTAACATAATTATAACGGACGTAGTATGAAATATACCTGAATAAACATAACATTGTTTCTAAACCTAGAACATTATTTTCATTTAAAAATATTACTGCAGATTAATAAATTGCGGTAGATTTTCGCCTGATAAATATTTGCTTTAAGAAATATACAAATATTAGAATTTTCTTGGAGGAACAGATTTGCTTCGTTTGTAGCTCTTGCTGACAGTCTGTGAGGACGATTTGAAAAATCTTCTGTCAGTTGATCTGGCGCGCTCCTGAAAACAAACATAAAGTCATTATTTGCATTAGAATACAGTGAAATATTCCTTAGTACAGAAATATCATGTAGATGTAATTCAGCCCTTTTTAAAAATTTGAAATTTTTGCAACTAAAATTTTGCTTTTCAACAAAAATATTTGAAATATTACTTTCTCTGCTTCTTTTCCAGAGCGACCCTTCGTGGGCGTTGGAATTTCGACCTTCGGTTGAGAACGGGCGACATTTTTCTCCTTTGTCTGTGACTAAAAATAATACATAAGAAACAAAATTAGTAAAAATGTAGGCATTTGTATGAAAAGTACTATGTTGAGGAATTACTTTTCAATTTTGGATACTCACTTCATACTCAAATGAGTCTTGTGAAGATGGCTTCTGAGAACTTGTAATGACTCTTTTTTCATTTTTTGGAGATTTCTGCGAATAGTTGAAGCGTAAAAAATTAGCAAAACTACATAAAATTATATATAATTTTCATTTTAATCATTTGAAAGTGAATAATTTTAAATTCAAGAGTTCAGAATTGCAAACAAGTTCAAGCTTCTAGTGTCTAGGCATACCACAAAAGGTATTTCGAATTTCGGTGAATCTATTCGCCCTTTCCAGTTTCTCTGGACACAATGAATTGCGGCGAATAGCTAAAACATCCTCGTGTAAATAGAGGTTAAAATTCATGTGAACTAATCCAAAATACCACCCGAATTACACGTGGATTTCTACGTAAATTTCCACATGTATATTTTCAAAGGCTTTTTCAAATTGACTAATGAAAAAATGTAAGAGTTTGAAATTTAAAAATTTGAAATTTGTTTGAAGTTTTAAATATCAAGCATTTGTGCATTGAAAAATCGCGAATTAGTACAGGAGTGAATAATTATTTTAAATGAAATGAATAAAAATATTGCAAAATTTAATAAGCTTCAAAACCTAATTTACAAATTAAACTTTAAACGAACAAAAAAACCTAAACATAAAATATATAACCAATGCTATAAATAAAGTACCTATTCAAGTACCATGCGCAGAAAGTTCACTAATTTGAATTAGAAAGTGTTATGCTCTCAAAGAATAATGATTCTTTAATGGGGATCATGAAAAATACATCAAGAATGGAAACATTTTTAAATCTTTTTTAAATTTACTAATGGAAAATTTTACGCCCTTCAATTTAAGTGAAGTTTTTGAATTTAGTTATAAATACTACGTTATGAATTTGTAATGCCTTGCCCATTAAAAAATCTCGAATTAGTATAAAAGCGAATAATTGTTTTTAATGAATGACTTTAAAAATATTGCAAAATTTAATCAGTTTCAAAGTGAATAATTTAATAATAAAACTTAAAATTAAATTTTTAATTGAAAAAAACCGAATTATGAAATTTAACCATTTTAAGAATGTGTAGTATTCAAGTATGATGATCTCGAATTGTAATAAATTACAATATATGTATTCCTCGGGTTTAATATATTTACCAAAATTTCTATACTTACTACATACTCAGATCTGAGTTCATCGAACGATGTTTGTGAAGATGGCTTTTCATTCTTTCCTTGAGTCAATGGAAACGAATATTCGTCTTCGTGAACTTTCTGGAAAAATATCGAAGGTAAAAAAATGAATACAATATATAAATTTTTCACATGAGCACAAGAATTTCCGAAACTTACTTCAGACTGATCTTCAGAAAATGGTTTTAAACCCCTAGCTTGAGAAAGTGGGAAGAAATCGTCTTCTTTATTTAAATCCTAGAAAATATTAAGCATTGAAAATAAGGTACTTGAAACAGATTTTTATTTCAAATAGATTCATAACAGTTTTGATTTACTTACTGCCTCGGGGGAAAGAGCCTTTACTTGGGTAAGCGGAAACAAATATTCCTCTTCTTCTGAGTTCTAAAATTTAAAAAAATATTGTACTATATATGATGAAATTTTTATCAAAATCACATCCAATGAACTCACTTTCTTCACAGTTTCCTCCTTCTTGTTCAATTGCACAGACTGAGCTTGATAGGTTTTACTGAGACGGTCAAAACGTGCATCGCTGTCAATAGACTGGAAAATAAAAAAAAATAAAAATTTTTTTCAACATTCATATAATTTTATGAAAATGATTTTTAAACAATCACAAACCTCATCGTCGGAAAAAAGGGTATTTTCCGGGTTTTCTGGAAGTTTTTTGGTAAGCGTTTTTATCAACGAGAGAGTCTGCAGGTCTATTTTAACTGGTTCAGATTTTGTTATTACCGGTAAAGCCTGTGAAATGTATAAGTTAAAAAAAATGTTTCCTCGAAGTTTTTCATCATTTTATCTGAATAATATTCCAAATTAACTTACCCTTTTCTTAAGATCCTTCTTTTTCTTTTGAAGCTTTTCTTCTGCTTCTTTAATTTTCTTTTGAAGGCTCGCAAAGTCATGGACCTTTGACTTTTCTTTTATTAGATTGAATTCCAGATCAACCTACAAAAAAATGAATAAAAGTTCTCTGAAAAAGATTATTTTAGAAAGTTTTATAAAATATCTATACAATATAGGAAGAAATACAGGTAGATTGTCTTATTTTCATATAAAACAGTAAAAAAGTACCTCTTTTAGAGCTGCTAGATACTTTTTACTCTTATACTCATGCTCCTTTAACTTAATCTTGTATCTCTTGTCCATGGTTTTTTCTCTTTGCTGCGCTGAAATTACAGCTGCCTCCAATTTCTTTTTCATAGATGCGAAGTCTGTCAAACTTTTTGTCTCCAACAAATTTGGATTCTTTTCTAAGTGTTCATTGTTCACTTTCTTAATGTTATTGTAATTTCCAAATATCTCATTCCTATATTTTTCTTTCTCTGCACAATCTGTTTCTAAGTCACGAATTATTGATTCTTCTTTTTCGCATTTTAAATCTTGATTCAACTCCTGTAAAATCTCAGCATTTCCTTCGCTACTTTTACCTTGTTGACGAATCAAGTCTTCCAATTCCTGTTTTGAATTCAATGAACATGAAAGTAGAAGTTTATAATGTAAATATTTTTTAATAATAATTAAATATATTATTAAAACTTACCTGATTTCTTAATTCGTTTTCCTTGGCAATTTGTTCACTTTGAAGAAGTTCCAATTCTTTATTTACTTCTATTAACGACTTATCAAGATTATCTACATCGATATTCTTCGATAAAATCAAATTAATTGCGAACTTTGAATCTCTCAGACTACTTTCGAGTTTTAAGAGCTGATTTGTGGAATCTATACTTGCTTTTAGAAGATCTAATTTTAAATCTAATTCTTTTATTTTGACTTCTATCTGCTGAGTTTCTCCTGTGAAGTCTTTTTTTCTGGAAAATAAAGGGTTTTACATTTAATATGACATTCTACGTTGTTATGTCAAAAATTAAAATATATCAAAAGAATCATTAAAGATTTGGGTTTCTTACATGCTAGAGTCCGGATTTACTTTCGTCAAGATCAATTTTTTTATTTTCAGATAGGCTGATTCTTTCATTTCATCAACATCGCCAAGATCTTTCAGTTGGAGTTCCAAGGCATTAAACTCTTCCTCTAATTCTTGCTGATTCTAAAAAGTATCAAATGTTTCTTAAAATGAAAAAATAGAAATAACAGCTCCTGATTTTACAAGTATATTGAATAGGAAATGTATAATTGATATAAAAGATAAAAAATCATACTTGGGTGAATTTGCTGTCCTCTTCTAAAATTTGATCAGTCTTCTTTTGTGAAACATTTTGCAACAAAATTTCCTTATCGTTTAAGTTCTTAATAGACCTTATGGAAATCAATAATAATATTATTATTATGAGATTTTTAGTATTTT
Organism: Andricus quercustozae; assembly: GCA_932072015.1. Lineage (NCBI taxonomy): Eukaryota > Metazoa > Arthropoda > Insecta > Hymenoptera > Cynipidae > Andricus > Andricus quercustozae. The sequence goes on along the minus strand of CAKNWU010140360.1, from coordinate 4,529 downwards.
TAGGAAACAATGGATGGTCCATTTATAATATAACAATTCTGTATCATTAAAAAAAAATTACCCTTCGATGCTGTTGAGTTTGCCCTCCACGTTATTTACAGAGAACAACAGTTCATCTGAATCTTGTGATTTTTCTTCCTCTTCTTTGACGTTACAACGTGTTTTTATCAAATTCTCTAGCTCGCATTTTTCAGCGCTGATTTCTACAGAAAAAGGAATAAAAATGTTATTCTTTATTTAGCAATTTTAAGATCCAGATTTAGTTATATATGAGTAAAATATTAGATTTGATTGAGCTGCCTTAAATTACCGGTTTCGAGATTTCCTTCTTCGCATGAAACTTCGAGTTTCTCGCTCTTGATTTTCAGTTTCTCTATTATTACATTTTTTATCATTGACACATTACTGAAATGGTGATCAAAACCTCCTTCCTTCTGAACCATATACTTTATATCATCGTATATAAGGAGCACAAATTCCCAAGCCTTGTTCACTCTGTATAATATTTAATAAAAACAATGATATAAAGAGATTGCATTTGATTTCAGTTTGAAATTTTGTGTTGAAAAATAATATGTAAAGCAATTCATTTTTATAAAATGGAGTGTCTCCGGATGTCCAGCGTTTCTTAAAACAAAAACTTCCAAAAATTTTCCAGGATAAAATAATAAATTTCTCCAGGTACCTTTTTATACTGAAAAAATACTTTTCACGAAACATACTAGAAATTGTAGATCTATTGGAAACAAAAAAAGTGTCATAAGCGAATTTTCTCATACACCCCCAAAATCTGATTTTATGACCAAAAACTCGTTATTAGGTGATTGTTCATTTTATTACGGTGAAAAATCACGAAGCTACAATTGAAAATGCTACAATTGAAAAAAAATACAATTGAAAAAGTTTCTAATTTTTTCCTGATATTTTTAACTTTACAAAAACTTAATAACCTTTTTTTAAAATCCAGTATTTTTTTGCTGTGGCCACCAAACTTTATTTTCGAAATTCTCTGGCTTTTCTCTGATTTCTATCTGCCCAATTTTTCATTTTCCCTAAACATTAATATTCAAAGACCAGAAATTTAATTTTGTAACATTTTTAACGTAGAATCTTTTATGAAAGCAATAAAACAATTTCAAATTTATGTATTGATATCAGTAAAAAAATTCGCTTTTCTACAATAAAAAATGAATTTTCAATCCAAAAGGACAAATTTTCAACCAAAACCATTGAATTTCCGACCAAAAGAGATGAATTTCTAACAAAATAGTTTAATCTTTAACAAAATAATTAAATTTTCAACAAATAGTTCATTTTTTAACCAAATTGTTGAATTTTCAAACAAAAAAGATTTAACTTCAAATAAAAACTGTTGCATTTCCAACCAAATAAGTGCATTTTTTACAAGACACTTTTATTGTTTGATAAAATAGTTGAATTTTTAACCAAATAATGGATTTTACACAGGAAAAGATGAATTTTAAAAAAAATAGTCGAATTTTGAAACAAAAATATTAAACTTTCAACAAAAAGGGATTATTTTTAACCAAACTGTTGCAGTTTCAACCAAAAGAGGAAATTTTAAGCGAAAAGATTAGTTTTCTACCAATAGAGCCTAATTTTAGACCGAAAAATATCAGTTTTTAACAAAAAATAGATTTAAACAAAAGAAAAACAAATTTTCAACAAAATAATTAAATTTTTAACCATAGATATGAACCTTCTACCAAAAAAAATAATGTTTGACAAAGTGGTTCAATTTTTATACAAGTAGTTGAATTTTCAACAAAAAATGGAATAGTTTTCAACAAAGTAATTACACTTTAAGCCAATGAGATGAATTTTCAAAAAAATTATGAATCTTCAGCGTAAATATGTAATTAAATTTCCAATTAAAAAAATTAACCAAATTAAAATTTTCTACCAAAAATATGAATTCTCAAAGAAATTGTGGAATTTGCAAGCAAATAATATAATCTTTAAATAAAAATATAATCATCAGGAGGAAGCAATTGAAAAAATAAATAAATACAATGGATATAATCTTTTATAAGAGGAACAAAAAAATTTCAAATCAAAATTAAAAAATGTCAAATTTATTATCCTTGACAGTTATTTAATGTGCATCTTATAGAAATTCCGCGACTTCTGCAAGATTTTTTCGAAGGCCGTGGCTACGTGTACCGAAATTTCGGTACGAAAAGACGAATTTTTTCGGTACGTGTAGGTAGACACTAGACACTCCCTTTTTCAAAATCCCTCACTTTTCCTTGACCAATAAAATTCCCGGAGTTTTCCCTGATTTCCAGGTTTTCCTTGACCTACGGCCACACTGTACAAATAGTGATGGATAAGTCAGTCAAATTTCAACAAATTCTAATAAATAAAAACTCATTACACGCGGAATTGAACTGACTTCAATGTATTAACAGCAAAAAATTATGAGATAAAACAATATCATTAAATTGTTGTTAAAGTTGAACAAAATTAGGAATAAATAAGATCCTTAGAAAGGTGTTTTCTATTTTAAAACAAAACAAAAAATTAGAAATTAAATGAAAAAGGCGGAGCTGTGAATTATTATATATACATGAACATACCAAAAATGGTTGAACAGCATTTTTTCGTTCATCAGGTAAGGGAATAAAAAATCCAGGACCATGAACAAAATTCAAGCTCTTTTCCAGGTTTTTCCAGGTAAAAAAATGCAAGGACTTTTCCAGATTTTCGGGACGCCGAACACCCTGTGTATACCGAAAAAATGCGTCTATTTCTCCGAAATTTTGGTAAAAATACACCTTTTATCACGTCCCGTTATTCGTAACGAATAAATGCGGCTATTTGTACAGAAATTTCAGTACACGTAGACACCGCCTTTATAAAAACTCAGATTGCATTAAATAATTTATTTGCAAATTAATGAAACCTTCAATGAACTTACGTCTCCACGATGATTTCTTGCTCCTTTTCCTTCGCTATGTGAAATTTACAAAAGTCGGTCTTTTTCTTTTTTAATTCAGAAGACTTTAGCTCTAATGAGTTTTGCTTTAGTTTAATTGCAGCTTTCTTGGCCGTTGAAATTCGGGAAGTTTGTGATTTCTGTTCCTAAATAAATTCAGTAGCAAAGAAAAAAATTGAATTGGTTTAAGAATTTTAAATTTGAACTGGAAAGCATAATGTATAAGAACATGGACATTTCTTAAAATACTAAACCTTTTGGGAGATTTCAATTTGACTTGTAGATACGCGCTCTGTTTTTAATGACTGATAAGTCTGATATAATTGGTCGATCAATTTTGGAGGGGTAGATGAAGGTATTGATTGCTCAGTTGATGAGTTAATGGATCTTTTTTTACTTTCGGCTATATCAGAAGTTTTTATTGCAGAAGCTGAATAGCGTTTACGTTTACTCGAACTCGGGGAATCCATGTCTATGAGAGAAGTGTGACAAGTAAACTTTTTTAACGGAGCAATTTTTTTAGAAATTTTAGCAAATAAACAAAATGTATTTATAAATTGCAATTTAAAATAAATAAAAAGATTTGAACATTATTTTGGACATTTTCCTACTATTGTGCAATAAGTATTAAGAATTGAGCGTTGGATATGTATGTAATTAAAATATATATATACCGATATTTAATAATAATGTTGACCACGGTGAAATTTAACCAACTGGTTAGTCTTCTAAGATTCCACGATTTTCGTTGCTTAGTCAGAACTTTATCTATTCTAACCGCAAACATATGTGTAATTTTCGCAATGAGAATTTATTGACGACAAATAACCAAACCACCCTGACATTCTACTCGAAAATAAAACTAAGATAGCATTTTTTTGCTGCTTCTTTCATATTTAATGTTATTGCAACATGGTTGTATGTTTAACATCAGACAAAATCTAATCCAACCTAATTATGATAAATTGACGGAGCTATATATTTTCAAATTACATTTTCAGCAATTAGTTTCTAAATTTAAAAATCAAGACCTTTTTACCCTGAATAGAATTGAAGGCTTCTAGCACTTATTTTCGACCTTTAATTTTTATTCATTTCCATTATCAGTGAAATAGAAGAAAAAGAGATTTTAACAGATTTGGCAAATATAAAAGGGTAGTCAGAAAAATAATTAATTCAAAATTATGGTAATAATCGGATATGATACAATATTTCAATTGAAATGATTTTTCTTTTTATATTAACGACATTGTTTTTTTTTTTAATTCATTTAATAAACAGTAACTTGTTCAATCTTGTCGACAGAATCACGCTACAGCGTAAACAAGCAAAAAGCTATTAAAGCGAAGCAAAAATAATAACCTATAAAGTATATACTCCTCTTGAAAAGTATGATAAATTTTAATCCAAGGTTTAAAGCGATTGTATTTTCCAAGCGTTAAATTTTGTTTCCAACTTGAAATAATATTTCCTAGAAGGGAAAACTTGTCGATTGAATTACATGGCCAAAGTAAACAAACAAAACGGTTACTTTACAACTGAATCTTATGGCTCGATAGCTTCAATGGTT
>CAKNWU010140272.1:2366-16476 GCA_932072015.1 Andricus quercustozae | reverse complement strand
AGATCCCAAGTAGAAATTTACAACTGGCTTGGTACCGCGCCAGTACCGTCGGTCGGATATCGGTGCTGGAGTGTTACTGGTATATTACCGCATGGAAAACGGCTGGGTACTGGCATTAGTACGAAATGTCACTCGGCTTGTAGTTGTCTGTCGATAATGGGGCAGTACTGAATATTAGTAATACGTCTGTACCCAAAGTCTATACTGGCGCGGTCCTGGCATTAGGGCAAAATGTCTCCCAGCTTGGAGTTGTCTGTCGGTACTGGGGTGGTACTGGAAATGGTAAAATATGCCTGTACCCGAAGTTTTTACTGGTAAACAATTCACTTTGGAACAAAATGAACATATTTGCAAAATAATGTCAACAAAATTTATCTGTAAATCTGTCTTCGAAGAAAAAAGAATTCTTTCGATAAAATAGATATTCCTTTTGGTAAAGTTTTGTTTAAAAAAAGCTTTTTTCACAGTGATTGTTCTGGAATTTGTAAGCACTTAAAGACGTTAGAATGTAATTTTTGATATAAAAATTCATAAAAGGGCGTTCCTACTTCATCGAAATAATTTTTTTCTCAACCAAGAGAGCTAATCACGTGATAAGCAATGCACAAGATTCAATTTTTGTGGCAGCAATAGTTTCTGAGACTCATTTACAATGCTGTAACGAAACAAAATTATTTTGGCTAAAAATTCCTCAAAAACTAATTTCAAAAATTAGCTCTTCTCATAAACAATGTGAATTGTTTGAACAAAAACTGTCCCAGGTTTTTAAAAAAATAATTAAGATATTCGATATCAGGAGAGGTTTCTTGACCTTTTAAGAAGAAATTTTCATAGGGATCTTTGAGTGCATACAGAAGTTTTAGCGACAAATGATACTTGGCTGGAAATAACTATGACTAAAAGGTATTATGGCCTGAATCTTAGTTGTCAAAAATTAAAAGAAAAAAATTTTAAGATCCATGCAACGACACATTTATTATCAGAAAAAACGTACATGTAGTACAACTTTGGAGCTTAAAAATATTACATTCTACGAAAAATTTAAAACAAAGTTGTTTAAACATTTTAACATTTTTAATTAAAGATTTAACTTAAACATTTTCTTGTGGATCTTCTCCAGCTGCTGCACTCAATCTAATTTTTTTCCACCATCTCGATCACTGGAATTTGACAATCAGCGTGTTGTGTACGAATTAAAATCTTTGACGGAGACATCGGCAAATTTTTGCAATACAATTTCTGTAACAAGAAATAGAACATGAGTTATGCAGAATCAGTAAATTGAAATACAAATTTTCTCAACATTATCGAATATGAAAATACATATCTTTCAATATCATGAACGTCGTTGTTTTCGAAAAGTTTTCTTTTCTTTGTCCTTTAGTGGAACGACTAAATCCGCTGTACTACATTTGTACTTCCTTTGACATAATCATAGGTAAAACTGCATTTATAGCTGTTTTGAAACCTGTGAGAAGCTTCGGATTCAGTCGAACAAAAGATTTCTAAAAAAAGAAAGGAAAACATACAAACATTAGGAATATTATGAGAAAAAAGTGAAGGTGCACTAAAAATACTGAATAAATCCACGATAGGCGAATTAAATTACAATATTACTTGCTGGTACAATTTCGTAAACTTACTAGGGCCGCGGTCATCTCTGGACTTCCTGTGAGCTGTTGCTCGAGAGATAAAAAGTTGTCTATGTTTCTCATTGGAAACTGAGGTAGAATTTCTCTCTCCTGTAAAGCTTGCTCAGCGTCATTTGCTGCTACGATCATCGCTATCAGTTCTTCTGTTTTATTGTTCAGATCGTGTGAAATAATCCGCTTTACACTCTCTAGTTTCTTGTCAATGGCCTTAATTATTCTAGAAGCTACATCTGAAACATTGCATTGAAAACAAACATTGATAATTATCAATAAATATGTTGAAAAGGTGAGGATGAAAAAGGTAGGTAGGGTAGGCAGGTAGGGTATTTAAAAGGTTAAGGTATTAAAATATATTGAAAAGTAAAAGGAGGATTAGAAGTTTGAAGTAAAATTTGTACCGTTCGTTATCATTTGTTCATTGTTATCATTAGTGTGTATCATTTGAGTCGTAGATGTAGTCTTCGATCTGTTGGAGGTATCGTGTCTCGATTGTGTTTCTATAGAATTATCCTCTGACGAGATAGAATTCTGGCAGACGAATCCAGTGAACCTTGAAACGGCCAAGGTAAAAAAAAATTAATTACCATAAGCAATAAAATGAAACAAATAATAAATGCAGTAAAAATAACTAATTGATAATTTATGGCTGTCTAACGACTTATTAGTTTTGTCATATCCTGAACCTCTCTTTCTTTTCGGGGGTTTTCTATTGGCTGATCCTCTTGAAACTGTAAAAAGCATGAGATATTGGTAGATATTATCAATTACAAATTTCTACAGCTGTATGAATACTTTTGCCATACCATTCTTTTCACTACCAGATTCTGAATCTCTTTTTGACTCTTTTTCGGGCGAAGAGAACGAGAATCTTCGGATGACTCAGAATTTGATCGTTCCATCGACCTTTTTCCGCGTTTCTGTGCGTCATTTGTCGTTGTCGCTGAAATATAACGTCATTAAAATTATATTTTCTGATAATTGCACAAATTTAGTTCTATAATATTTTTTAAACATTTTCCTATAATAAAAGTGACATAAAACCTGATTTATTATTGATTTCTTGCAAAGAATCCTCCTGCAAGGGAGGAATGTGCTGTAAAGCTTATTTAACAGCATTTCCAGACAATTTTAGAGGCATCTCCATAGGATCATAAGAGTAGTCTTTCTTTGACTTTTGACGTTCATTTTCATGGGAGCTCTCATTTTGACAACTGCTTTCAACACATGAAGAGTAATACGACTTCGATAATCTTCTCAGGCCTTGACTATGGCTGCCTTCAAGGAAAAAGATTTAAGTTAAAGATGAGGAACACTTTTGTGATTCAGAAGTGGAAAGTTATATGTAACATCACAGTTAAAACTATCACTCACGGGCCTCTTTTACAATCTTTACTTCAAACTGCTGCCAGTTATTTTTATCAGGCTCCTTGCTTTTGGATACCCATTCATCCAAAAATGGGTATTCGGATTCATTTGGGTAGTAGCACATGATTTTGCTATCGTTAACTGTGAGCCATGAGCGCGGAACGAAGTCAACATCTTTTGTTTTCTTCCCACTATCAGCAAGAAATACGACGGCAACTTGTAGTAAACTTGGTTTGTCCATAACTTTAACTTAGAGATGCCTGTAGAATAAGCAAATTGTTCAAAATAAGTTGAATATATTTCATTCAAAACAAATAAAAATTCCGCAAATAGTAGCGTGAAATTTAAATTCTGAAATAATAAAGCATGCCAAACGAGCTATACAAACGTATTATGAAATGAAAATAAAAATTATAAGATTTGCGAGAGTCTAAACTGAAAATACTTACATACAGAAATTTTTTGAAAATTAAAGTACTGCTATTTTATTTTGTTGAATTGTTATCATAGAGATTCAAGAATCATGGAGGAAGCTGACAGCAATTTTCTTGCCATTGGCATTTAATATGACAAATTTTCGTTTAATTTGGCTAACATCAATAGTCTTCAATTTCTTTGATTCAGAACCTAATTCGTAAACACCTACTTCTTCGGAATTACAAGGGTATTGAAACAAGTTTTTTAAAAATATTTTATGACCGTTAAGGGAAACAGATCCATCAGATGTGTAGGAAATACTCGTTATGCAAATGATTTTTATATTAACCAATTGTACAACGTTTTCTGGGTCAAATGGCTGAATAATCATATCCTTATGCACCATACGCTACACGTTGTTTTCACTGTCGCCTGAAGCACCCTTATGCAGCTCCACGATTAAATTTTCCTTTTTATGCATGCGCTTACTCAGTGGATGCTTGACCTCCATGTAGGTCTGGTGCCACTGGGCAAGAATGAATTTCTCTAACACGGCTTACTACCTGCCGAAGGGGCTTTCTGTTTTCTCTTATTATTTCCTTAATCCAACGTAGGCAGTTCTCAAATACGAAAGCAGAAATCGCAGGCAGTGCTACCCCGGTGTACACAATATCATCAGGTAGATGAATAAGATTGTGGATGACGATGTTTTGCGAATCCTCTCCGTAGAAACTCAGAAATAAGGTGACAAACGATTTTAATAACAATCTTGCGTACTCGGTGTGTGTGACTGCCAGTTCAGTACTGCAGAGAATGCGAGAAGCTACAAAAAGGAGCATCAAGTGGCCATACATATCTTTTTTCAGACTTTTGTGAAGACATGCCACACTTGAGTAATGGAAGAAGAATCGGTATTGGGTCGCTTTCCAGTTTGATGGATCATCTAAATCAAATTCCTTTCTCTGAAACTCATCAGAGACCTTCGTTAGATTTAGAAGCAGTTGACGCAAGTATTCACGTTGACTGGCACTTATTTTAGTCAATCAAACCCCGGAATATTTAATACAATATTTTGACGCTGCTTCCGGAAAGACCTCTTCGTTCGTAATTTCGCATTGACCTTGGTATATACTCTTTTCTTATTACCGCTACAATTCCTAATTGACGTTCCTTTTATTTCGCAACGATCGCAAGCATAAAATCTGCCATGTCCTTTAGTGCACTTCAAGAATGCACGAGCAACTTCCCTGGTGGAAAAAAATTCTCTTCAATTCTCTGCAAATTACTTCATAATATCCCTGCAATAGCTCTGCAACTACTCTACAAACGTTTCCTGCATTACTGCTTAAATTGAAACACTTTAGCAAAAATGCAGAAGAACTCTGCATTACTCTTCTTCAAAAAATGGTCTGCATTCTTATGCATTTCTCAGCGAGTTTTCGCAAATACTTTGTAAAAGTCTCTGTTTTGCTGTTTAAAATGAAGCATTTCAGCAAAAATGCAGAGATGCTCTGCATTACTCTGCACGAGACAATTCTCTGCACTGTTCTGAAAAAGTTGGTAGAATTCTTAAACGGGACAGTAGTTTTAGCAACGGGAATCTTTAGCGAAAATAAAGTCCAATAAAAACAAAGTGCGCCGTCGTTTCGAACACGAAAAAAAATATTCCGATTTATATGGAGGGGTGGCTTCTACATTTAGACCACTTTGTATATCAGAAGGAAGGAAGAAAAGGAAGGACAGATGACACACAAGAGACACATTCTTAACTTATTGTAAACACATAGCCTAACCTACAATACATATATATAATGCACGCAACGCACTTCCATAACGCAGAATATTGCACGCTGGGGGTATCGGTCGAAACGGTCCTTATATACTAACCAAGAAAATTCTTACCGCTTGTGAGAAACGACCAGTGCCGGACCAAAAGTTTTTGATGGACAGAGTTATATTTACTTTTCTTACTTTTGCCGGGATATTTTTCTGACATTCGTCACTAAAATGTTGTATAATAATTAGGGGAGAGTTGGTTATAATGGCAGGCTTTGAATTAAATGTCCTATAAATTATGTGATTTTGATGTGGTAAATTTTTCAAGGTCAAGCTCATATTATTACATATTATTAGCGAACACGTTTCGTTACTCAAATGCTGATTTATTTCAACAATATGAAGATTTTAGAGTAAAAAGTATACAATATAATGATTCTGGTTGCAAAGAAAATACCTCCAAATGAAAAGTCTGAACTTAGAAGAAATAGGTTTCAAATATTCAAAAATTTCTCATACTTGAACACTAAATTTATAAAAGATTTCAAAATTTGAAATTATTACGACTTATTTTTTCAAAGTTCAGATCTTGGCAGAAATTAAGACAAAATCAGCACAGTTTTGTAAAAAAATCGATTATATTCGATGGTATATAAATCCAAGAAAATGTTATAGTTTACACTTTTTTCCCAATATTACTGAAAGAGTGGTCAAAAATATTGCAACCTAGTACTAAATATTTCATGCAAAATGTTGTATCTTTTACCCTATCTTGAGAAAAAAATGCAAATTGTTTCATTATGAAAATTAAATGTTTTATCTTTGAATTTGTGAAAAAAATGTTTAATATGAAATATTTGCTTTTCAAATTAAGCATCACACAAAAAAAAACATACAAAAATTATAAGAAAATAAAAAAAATGTATGGATAAAAAATCCACTATATATGCGTTGTATAAAATAGTATAACAATTATTAAAATAAATACTAACATGAATAAAAAGTAAAGTATGGAACAAAACTTCTAATGCAAAATTTTGCAGAACAAATATATAATTTGATCTGCTTGGATGTTCACAAAATCATGAAGACAATTTTTGAAAAAATTCATTTTTTCGAAATTTGAACTTTCAGCCTAAAACTAACCATTTTAAAATATGGTAGCCGCTGGGCCGGGAAATGAGCAGGATTTTTTTAAACCGAAAACCGGAAAATGACCTTGAATTTAGTGGTTAAACAAATGTAAACGTCCGATTGAAACTTTATCAACTAATTTCAATTTTAGAATAATTTAAAATGAATAAACTCATTATTAAACACTTTTATTCAATTTTAAATTACACATGTTAAAATATTGTTTCAGTTTTAAACATTCCGTTTTAACCCATTGCGAAATAAAATTTTAATGCAAATTTCGGTAAGACCTAGTTTGGAGAGAAATTGTAGGAAAAAGCAAAGCTTCCCTGCATTTGTCTGCAAATATTTCTCTCTGCATGGTACTTCTTCCTGCAGATCTTCGTCACACCTAATTTACAGAGAATTTGCAGAACGAAGCAGACTTTCTCTGCTCCTTTCTGCAAGCATTTCCTCTCGATAAACTTCTTCTAAGTCCTTTTCCTGCAAATCTCGGTAAGACTTAGTTGGCAGACAAATTGTAGGAAAAAGCAGAGCTTACCTGCATTTGTCTGCAAATGTTTCTCTCTACATGGTACTTCTTCCTGCAAATCTCCGTCACACCTAATTTGCAGAGAATTTGCAGAAGATAGACAGAAAAATGCCGAGATTTTCTGCATTTCGCTGCAAATAATTTTTCACTGCATACTAATTTTAACGCAAATATCCGTAAGACCAAATTAACAGAGAAATTGAGGAGTTTTGCAGATAAAAGAAGGAAGATTTATTTGCATTTATCTGCAAACGTGATTGCAGAAAGGCCGCGGAAAAAATAAAGGAAGAGTTTTCCACCCCCTCGCGGACCGAATGAACGGAACGGACACGCTACAGCGTATCATTATAGTATCGACATCGTATCTTCTCCGTATCATGCAAGAAAATTCTTCAAAAAAGGAACATAAACATTTAACTTGTTGAAATTCTGATTCTACGTGAAATTTTGCGTTAGAACCTCACGGAGTAATTGTAATAGTTTTTCTTGCAACGATAAAAACTTTAAAAAAATATAATACTTATCGACAACATGGGTAGAAGGCGACTTTAAGCGCATCCATAATCGTTTAAGCAGTACTGCTGAAACGATTATGGATGCTTGGTTAAGGACGCTTCAAGTTGCCTTCAGCCGACGTTGTCGATAGGTATTATATTTTTTTAAAGTTTTTATCGTTGCAAGAAAAACTATTGCAATTACTCCGTGACCTTCCAACGCAAAATTTCACGTAGAATCCGAATTTCAACAAGTTAAATGTTCATCTTCCTTTTTTCATGAGTTTTTCTTGCATGATACGGAGAGGATACGATGTGGATACTATACTGATACGCTGTAGCGTATCCGTTCCGTTCATTCGGTCCGCTAGGGCCAGGGTAGGAACGGAGCTGATTCATATTCCTGATCAAAAACAAGCATTAAAATTGGCCACAATTGTTCAAGAGAGTGATTATAAACCGACAGACCGTAGATATTTATCAGTAACTTTATTGTATGTTTCTTGTAAACTTTTGGAAAAATTATGTGCTTTAAATTATCCGCGATTCCAAAATAAAAGTAATGACAATATTCTTTTTTGCCTTTACAACGACACTTGGCCTTAATTTTTTTAATTTTATTTTTTTCAATAAACTTGATGCACTTTTTGGAAGCTCTCTATGACCATCCTCTTTCAAAATTTCCAATAAATCCGTAGTCAATTCTTTTGTTGAGGGTGATATGTGCCGAACAATTAGTGCATGAATTTTGTCTCGAAAAGAAGATTTCACATTTTCTGAGTCCTTGTTAGAATTGCCATTGATATAACCGTTGAAAGAAATAGTATCGTATAAACCCTCAGAGGGAGACTCTCTAGTGTTACTTTCTGCAAAATTTGAATCACTGTCAGGTCTGAAAGCTGAAGGTTCAGGAGTTAAAGTAGGCGAGGGGGATTTTTTACTGCTTCCCGAATTTTCATCATTCTGTTCAATATTAGAACAAGATTTCGGTTTGACATTTACTATAGGATCTGTTTTTTCTGTAATTGACTTTTGTAGCTCTGCTCGGCATTTCCGCTTAACTTTAGGTCCTACATTTTCTGAATCATTTGAGTTGTATCGCTCTAGATGTAAATATTTCTTTCTTCAATAATAAGTTGACATTTTTATATTTTTCTGTTACAGACAATAGCAAAGCATTGAATTTCTCTTGGGTGGTATTTTTAAACCTGCCCAAAAAGTTAATAATAAGCATCTACAAATATTTATTTAAACTATTATTAAAAACATGACAAAAGAAGCATCGGTTTGTTTGGTAATTTTTTCTATTTCATCGCTAAAAATATTAAGTAATTTTTCAGAAGATTAAAGTGTATACTAATATAAATTGTACATTCTGCCAGAAAATACACATGAAATATATTCAAATTGTGTGTGTATTAAAATTCCAACCAAATGCTTGAATTTTTAACAAAATAGTTGAATTTTTGATCAAATACTTGAACTTTAAACCGAAGAATATGCATTGCAAACAGAATGGTCGACTTTTCAAACAAAGAAGATAAAACTTAAATAAAAAAATGCTACATTTTCCAATAAATATTTGAAACTTCAAGCCTCGCGCGCCTGCAGAAAAGGGTTTCGTAGCCCGTTCAGAAGTCGTTCAGAAGTCGTTCAGAAGTCGTACTGAAGTCGTTAGAACCTCCCTCTATTATACATTTCCTCCCCTACACCCCCTGCTTCCCCTCCCCTGCCTTCATCCTTTGCTTCCCAACTCTTCCCCAAATTCTTCCTCCTTTACTTCTACCTTTCCTCAATTCCCTAGCTAACACTCCCTTTTCTCTACTTAATTCCCTACCACAGCCCACATTTCCTTTCCCCTGCACCAGACGTACCCACCTAGGGGAAATTCCTGCCGGGAGCACATGTTCCGCGCCCGCCACTATTTCTTCTGCAGAGCGGGAGAGATGGTAGAAGCTTGCGAGACTCTTTTCTGTGACGCCACAGAGGAGATATTCTACCATCTCTACCACCACACCCGCTCTCTAGAAGAAACAGTGGTAGACGCGGAACATGCATTCCTGGCAGGAATTTCCCCTAGCTGGGCATATCTGCCCCACATTCAATCGCAGTACAGTACTACCCCTTCCCACAGTTCCTCTCACTATTCTTTCTCACTTCCCTTCCTCACTTCCAATCATTTTCCTATACATCCCCTCACTTCTCCTCATTTCCCGTACTAACCTAATCCCCCCTCTCATTTCCTCTGTCATCAATTTCCTTCACGTTTTCTCTCAAAATTTCCCCTACTATTCCCCCGCTCATCTCCCATCACATCCTTCCTAGGGATCCCGGAGTCGAGCGCGATTATTCGGTGGATTCGACCCCTTGCGCTCGAGAATCGAGTTTTTGGAGTCGACTCCTCTTACCGGAATCTAACTCAAAATCTGTTTTGAATTCGAAAATTAAACGAACCTCTTTTTCTATCTCCATGCGTTAGAAAAAGAGGTCCGTTCGATTTTCTACTTTCGAAACGGTATCGGAGTCCCACTGCTGATTCTGGTAAATTAAACGAAACTCTTTTTCTATCTCCATGCGTTAGAAAAAGAGGTCCGTTCGATTTTCTACTTTCGAAACGGTATCGGAGTCCCACTGCTGATTCTGGTAAATTAAACGAAACTCTTTTTCTATCTCCATGCGTTAGAAAAAGAGGTCAGGTCGATTTTCGACTTTCGAAACGGTATCGGAGTCCTACTGCTGTTCTTCTTAGCTCTTTGGATTGTTAACGCCGGCCACGTATTAATAATCTTTTTAAGTCATAATTGGCTGACTCATTTATAATAAAACTCCCACGAATAGAATTTTAGAGAATATCTGCAGGAACAAAATAATGCGTCAATGATAAAGATTGAATTAAAATTACAATTGTTATGTAAAGCGAAAGAAAAAACGCAAAAGTCCAAATAACCCATTTTAAATAAAAAGTGATATATTCGGCTATTTTTTAAAAAGTACACTTACATTCAATTTCAAACTTTGTAATACTTAATAATATAATTATATTTCTCGATGGTTTTTGTACTTTTAATAAAAATTTATATAAATGACATTACTGTTTATTCTTTATAAATAAATAATAATAGATATTAGGAATTAATTTGGGTGAATATTAATTTTAAATAATATTAGATTAAATTAATTATTTATTTTAATTGATATTAACATAAATTTATTAATTAGTCATTTTTATTAAAATTAATTATGTGATTTAATTAAAATGAGGTATTAATTTAAATAAATTTTTAAATATTCGTGGGCTTTCATAAAGGGAGAAATCGGAGTCGAGATTCAATTCCCACAGTCGAATCGGAGTCGAAGATTCGATTCCACGGTCGATTCTTCGATTCTCGGAATCGACTACATTTTTTCAGAACCGAAGAATCGAGAATCGATGCCCTCTTTCGGTTCCGGAACCCTAAATTCCTTCCCACCATTTCCGCTTATCCTCCCGCCCCTAGGAACAAAATTAAGTGGACACACGGACAAAACAGTTTAACATTAGAGTTTTTTTTAACAAATAGTTGAAGTTTGGACTAAAACTATGAATCTTAAAAAATGATTTTGTTACAAAGATGATAGGCTTTCAAGCAAGTAGTTGAATTTTAAATCAGAGAAGATTAATTCTTAATGAGAAATATAATAGTTGATCTTCCAACCAAAACAAATTTATTTTAAATCAAAAGCAATTTAATACCAGTACAAATATGACAATTTAGAAAATATAAGTTACAAATGCACGTAATTCATACAACATTATTGAACAGTAATCATTCACTCAAACACGTTCAACTTTTAACAATTGTTAAAAGTATATTTCTGACTAATTATTCAACTTACCAAACAAATTTCTAAAACTAAAATTTTTAATTCATGCGAATTACTTTAACACCAAATTAGGTGATTTCGTTTACGACCACCTTTTATTAAAATTAATCATTACTGAAATTTTACAATGAATTACTGTCATTTCTAAACAACTAAATCACAAAATGCCTAATGATCCCAATCTAGATTTTTCCGTTCAACAAGTGGTCGTAAACATACCCAGCTATGATGGCAAAACACGCCCGTTAGAGATTTTATCTAAGACATTATGAGCGGAGAATCATTGGTGCCAGATAACTGTGAAAAAAAAGTATCTCAAAGCGATATTAGTCAGATTAAAAGGGGCGGCACGACATAGCATTCCTGGAAAAATGTTTACAAGTCTCAGTGATTTAATTAAACATCTAAACAGCGATTCGCGCCCTGCAAAACCTATTAATGGTATTTACATGAAATTTCATCAAGACGAATGAATGAAAGAATCAGTGAATTCTTCGATTGAGACATTCTCTTTGAACTAGGAGCTTGAGCGGCTCTTGAAGATAAATAACCTAATGTTAAACAGTTATTAACTCCTATTAATGATTTTGCCCTTGAAGCTTTCAAACGTGGCTAACCTGATATTATACATAGTATATTAGGTTTGGTAGAAGCGAAAAATCCCGAGAATTTAGATTCAGATTTAAAAGCCGCGCTTGAATACGAAGCAAGACATCAGTTGAATCCTCAATACCCCATCAACTGTTATCGTAATTCAAGGTATCCCTAACCCAGTTATTCAGGATCACGGCGTATAATCATATTCCGCTGGAAACTACAGGACATCCTAATTCATACAATTCACAGGATGAAATCATTATTCAACCCCCTCTTCCAGCAAATGCAGACCATTTAAACTAATACTCCGTTCGTCGAACAGACGCAACAAGGAACACGGAGAACCAGGAGCGTCATACAAGCGTACAAGTCATGATGAAACACGAACAAATTTCAATACAAAATTTAATTTAGAGTCCTCAGCCCTAGAAATTTCATCCCCTGATTTCAATAAAATAAAAGCTTTACTTTTGGTTGACACGGGAGCCGATATTAATATAATAAAACTAAACTCTCTAGGCGAAGAGTTACTAATAAACGAAGCTAAGTCAATAGAGATAACGGAATTAACACAAAATAGATTTTCCACCATAGGTACAGTGAAATTGAACTCCACCGAGAAGAAAAAGTTAAAATTTCATTTTGGCGTAATCATATAGTCTAGCAATCAAACCCTTTAAAACCTATTCCTTTCATGGATAAGGAATCGATGACTGCCCTCGAGGGTATAACGGATTATAAAGGAGTGGGCGAGTCTAGGTCCAGAAAAAGAAAAAAGGTAAATTTTGTATCTCAATCAAAAACGCCAGAAAGTCCACCAGACTGTAAATTGTTAACCGTATTTTCAACCCCATGCAAATCTATTACAATCTTAAAACCAAACCCTCCAGATAACTCTATTACCGAAACTAAAATAGGAATGTCTGACCACACACCTATACGCATCACTGGCAATAAGTTACCTCCGCGTTGAGTAGAAGGAACAGTAAATGTCAGACGAGTACGTTTTTACAAGAAGCGAGAGGAGAATTTACAGGTATGACTACGCTACGTAGAGGAAAGGCGATTCCAAAAACACATAACAGGTCGGTAAAATTAGAGAGTTTAGCGGAGCCCGTGCGCAAATTACCAAATTTTAGCCCAGCTACAAGTTTGGCCCCAACTTGGAAAATTATTTTATTGCTACAATAGAGTTAATATCTTAAATCTAGTTTAAATCAACTCTATTTCACATCTCTTGATTGCAGCGCCAACTAAGTAAATAATTTTCTTTAAACATAAGTTGACCAGTTCTGTCAATTTCCAAAACGTCACACCGTCTGACTCCATTCTTTTCATTTAGTTTCATGTAAATTTGAATTTGCGCTCCGAACTCCAATATTGATTGTCGGTCACTTCGATTCATTGTTTGGTAATGCGACAACTTCGCTTAAATAAAACAAAAGAATTTCGTGGTTGAAAATTGCAAGGGTAATTCTGACATGCTTGCCGTCCCGGTTCTACTCTACTCGTTTGGGGTGGTTCAATGGACGAAGGACGACCTTAAGGCCTTTGATGTCACCACACGTAAGATCATGCATATGCATAAAAGCTTGCATATCAATTCATCAGTTCCACGATTATACATTTCACGCCGTCAAGGCGGACGCGGACTTCTGAATCTCCAGTGTCTTCATAACCGAATTGTTCTAAGTACAGCTTATATCCTAGCCAATGGCAGAGATCCTCTCCTAAAAATGGTCAGGAACCACGAGATGATTGGTAAAGGAGCGTTCCTTTACAAAGCCGCGGAGCGTGCGGCCGAGACCCTTGGCATGCATTTTAACATCAGAAGTGAGGAAAGTGCATTACTCCATCTAGATATATATATTGCACCAAGGAGAAAGAAAAGGAGGAGAGGTATCAAGACCTTAAAAGGGAGCTGCAAAAGCTGTACCCAAAATATTCGGTACAAGTAATTGTCCTTGTGATAGGTGCTCTCGGAGGTGCGAAACTATCACTGGTTCGTAACCTTAAAGCCATACCCGCGTGCCAAAAATATGCCAAGGCACTTGCGAAATGGATGCAGAAAGCTGTCATCCTTGGGTCGCTTCGTGTACTCAAAACTCACGAGGGTTTCGCCGGCCTGTCGTTGTGATTTCATCGTGTCCTGTGACCACCCATCTCACGGTTGTGAGAAGTGGCCATGAGTGTGATTTACCGCGGTCCGGCTAGGAGCCGGTGCTATTTTTCAGATGGCAGTTGCTCCCAGTGAGACCATGCGGTGGTTGTTTAACCTA
>CAKNWU010140262.1:2587-13496 GCA_932072015.1 Andricus quercustozae | reverse complement strand
GTAGGACGATACATTTTTTTATTACATTGCTAACTTTATAATTAATGGCAATAAACAGAAAAAAATTGAGTGAATGTTTACTTTTTCATATTATTTTGCCTATTTGATAAAAAACCTTTTCGTTTTATTACAATTACAGTATATGAACTACTATTTTCAAAACTCGTGCTAAAAATTAAGTGAAAGAATGAAAGAAGTTATTTTTGGTTCATATTTTATCTAGCAAGGAATTGCAGTTGAGTTCAAACATTTACCTAACACGTTAAATTGTAAATAGGTATTAAATGCTGTCAACAGATGTACCAAGAGTTAACGATGCTTTTCGTAATGTCAGTCATTAACAAGCATGTTATATGCACTAAAATGACAATGTTCGTCTACCGAACACATTAACTTATGTTTCTAAAATTAACATAATTGAAAAATTTTGTAATAGAAATATGAAGTAATATGAAGTTACCAAACACATTAATTATTTATGAAATTGAAGAAAATATAAAAAAAGTATGTAAAAAAATCAATCAAAAATTGTATTACAGAGAAACAATGCAGTTGATCTTATAAGAAAAATACATTCTTATTATCTAAATATAGGAACATTTCGCAGAAGCAATAAAAAGATTGAAATTATAATTTGGGGATGTTTTATTAGAACAATTTCAGTGAAAATATAAAAATACTGTACAATTACAAATTAAGGAATGGAGTACTTGTAACATAAACCTAAAGCTTATTACAAAGTAACATTTTGCTTAAATTTATCAATTTTATGTACAAAAAAGTCACGTACTGTCATTGATTCCTCTGAATGATAAAAAAACACAGAAAGAAATCTTATTACATTTTGATATTGATGTGAAAACCGGGGCGGAATTCGCGTGACTTTATTTTAATATCGCTATTTTAAGTACGAACTTAAAATGAAATATTTTTAATGTCAAATATACAATACTATTTTATCAAAAATATACATATCGGATATTACAATACATATACATTACATTGCTTAAAAATATGAGTTATACAATATACAAATGTTTCGTCGATAAATCGGAGTTTTAGGTATAAATCTACATTTTACATACAAAAATCATCTTTGGTAGATTTGCTGTATGGCCGAGGCCAATGAAAAGGCACACGAGCTTTAAATAATTTGCATGAGTGTTCTTTTCAAATATTCAAAAAGATATTTTCTGCTTGGAAAATTTATAAATTGGACCGTTATTCTAAACCTAATTTTGTCTATCTAATTTATACTTAATTAAACAATTTTCTCGCTCGTTCAATGTTCAATTATTCTGGTTTAAAAACATTATTGGAACTTCATAAATAAATAAAATTGTTTTATTTTTGTATTTGTTAATTAATGTTTAAAATATTGGAATTCATAATTAGAGGAGTGGTGAATCCTCAGGCTGAATTGGCCTTGGTTTCTTTTAACGATCCCTTGTCTAGGCCCCCACGAAGTGATGCAGCTGTCACGGTCATTTTGACATTTTTCTTTTGCTGTGACTGCCACACGCAGCATTCTCTTTGTAACGGGTGTTCAAAACTTGATTAGTCAATTAAAAGACCCGCTTTCCTTAAAAAACTTTTTCATTTTTTAATTTCCAAGATTTTCAATTTTTAAATAAATGAGGGCTATTCGAATTTTAATTTAGTATCATTATGTGGCCCCTTGTATTTGGTAAAGTGAAATTTTTTAGGAAAGTATCTATCATTAATGAAAACATTTGTTGAATGTAAAAAGTTCACTTTTTATGAAGTAAAGACTAACATTTTTTTTTAAGTTGAAGACATATTTCTCATCTCAAAAACGGGTCGTTTCCTTGTCAAAATTAGAACTCATGAGCGTGAGAATACGATGAGCAGGTTTCTGTTTATGATTCCCGAGGGCAATATTGTCACAAGTGTTCGGAGTCATTTTCAGAAAAATTGACAAAGCGATCGTTCCTCAAAAACAAAAAAGAAAAGAAAATATTGAAGATATCTCGTGTCAAGAAAAGTATTGAATTTGTTTGTTTAGGCTCCCGCGGTTTTAAAACATTCATAGAGCTTCCAGGTCTATTTCTCACTAAAATAAAATTTTAAATATTGTCATTTACGAGACATGGGAATTATTTTAACCTCACATTAATGACACACTGATGCGATTAATTTGATATATTATTCTCTTTCAAGTTTGGGTTTGAGTTTCGGATGCCAAGGTAAAGAAATAATTTTAAAAGTTAGGATCGTCTTTTTTTGTTGCGCATGATTTGAATTTGGCGCGACTTTAGCGGAGAAAGATCGGGAGCGTGTGGCGGCACATTCGAAATAGAAAAAAAAGAGGCCGCCATGGGGAGGAGATCGGTGTTTTTTC
Organism: Andricus quercustozae; assembly: GCA_932072015.1. Lineage (NCBI taxonomy): Eukaryota > Metazoa > Arthropoda > Insecta > Hymenoptera > Cynipidae > Andricus > Andricus quercustozae. The sequence continues at coordinate 11,134 of CAKNWU010140262.1, read as the reverse complement.
CCGAAGATTCACTACCGCAATAAAGACAGTCCGGGACTTTAACGCAGCGTGTCTTCGTTAAGCGAGTAAAACGCGGGTTGAGTTTGCTTTGGCTGGATTAAAATAACTAACTCCATCCGAAATATTCACACGCTCGCCTTCGCCCGGTTACTGCATATGTGTGAACGTATATATGTATGTATAAACATATATCTTTGAAAGACAGCTTTTATAATACATAACAATTCCAAAATAAGAAAAGGCAGGGTTGTAATTGTTACAGAATTTCGAGTTTTAAATTTCAGACCTTTTCCAAGTGATCAGACCAACTTTTTTACATTCCAGGTATCAGGTTCAGAGCCTGGTTACAGAAAAACTAGGAACATTCAAATATTCCTTATTTTCAGATAATAATAAAAATTAAAAATTGAACCATTTTTGAAAATTTCAATTTATACATACTCAATTTTCTTTCTTATTAAATTGCAAACTTGTCAAGTTAAATTAAATTCAAGCGAAACAAATTTACATTTTAAATTCTTTCTGAATTTAAGTTTTCTAACATTGGATCACATGCAAATCCGAAAAATGTAATAATCTGTTCCATTGATTAATTTCAACTTTTTAATATCATAATGCTTTTTCAGCTAAAGATGTAACTTTGTATTATTTTATGAGATGACTGATTTTATCTGAAATTTTTCTTTTTTGAAGTTGTCCATATTCAAATTTTGATTATTTTTAAATAGTTACATTTTTCAGACCTTCAACCTTACCAGTGAATTTGTTTAAAGAGGTTTTAAATTAAAAAGATGTTAATTTAAATTCAAATGCAGTAACTTATTTTTAGAATAGTCAATACAATGACTTTCAAATGTGAAATCTGAATTGAAAAACTTTCTTTCAATTCCTTCAATATTTTAACACATTTCGCGATAAATTCCAAAATAATGATTTATAAGACTAAAATGATGAATTTAATGATTTTAATGAAACTGAAAGAAATAAAATCAGACTAATATCTTTTATATAGGTAGAAATTTAGGTCTCGGGTTTTCCCGCTGGGAAAAACCCAGGTTAGGGCCCGGGATTCAATTCCTAATCCTGAAATCAGCTCGAAGGGCCTGGGCAATAAATGGTCAAAAGCTGCATTGTGGGCGGAAACCAAATTCTGTTGGTCCTACCTTAACGCCTGATATATAATCACAAATCGTAAATTTAACTTTAAGAGGTCTATTTTCCTCTCGAGAGGTTGTTGGCTGAGCTTTTCACTTAAGAATTTGGATACCTGTAGGGGAATACCGGCAGTAATCGGCCATTCATTACTGCCATTGTTACCCCTGCTTCTATTGGCCTTCGGCCTACCGGGATTCCCCGAGGCACGCGCTTTATGAACCAGCAATATTCTGAACCCTAAGAATGACTGGGCCATTTCTGCACTCTTAAAATTGAAAATTATTAACCCAGCAATGAAAGAAAATAGGGACCTTATTCCAATTTATAGTAAATTTCAATTTTAGTTTTTAAGGCACTTAATAGAAAAATAATTGTAAGTTTTTCTAACTAAATAATTGAATAATAAGAAACGATTAACTTGCTATGCTTTTATTTAAAAAAATATATCAACATAGAACGAGCGAGAAAGACTATCCTATATTATCGCAGATTTTTAATCACGTTACTACTAAAATCGTGCTTTAGTGAATAGTAATTGATCCGCAGTTTAATTTATTATTAAAGAGAGGCACCATTTTCATACTTTCAGATCAAGGAAAGTAGAAGATGGATCTAAATATCGTTATTTACAAAAAAAAGAGCAATACTAAACATAAATCTATAAAATTATTTACAAAATACAATATTTAGGTTGGAGACATTCAATGGTTTTCGAACCTGCGAACCCAAAATGTTCCTAAAAAAATCACTGGATCCTGGATTCATCACGCACAGATTACCTGTTTTGTGATGCAGATTTGTTGGGGATTTCTATAACGTAGCATTCCAGTCGCCTTGCATTCTCCATACACTGAAGGCGTAGGAAAGTTTTTCGTGGGCCATGAAGTTGCAGGAAGCTGATGCTATTTCCCTTGCAGCTAAGTGTACAGCTTTTCTTTGATTGGCGTCTCCTTAAAAAACAAAAAGTACATTTTTATTACTAAATGTTGTTAAACAGTTATTTGAGTTGGGTCATTCTGTACAGTGATTCTTGTATTTGAGTCATTGAATTATTTCCTTTTAGCAAAAAAGCAAACTCGTATTTTTCGGTTATTAAAATTAATATGCCCGTAACGATTTTGTTTAGATATTTAGAAAATTGAAATCTTACCCTTAAATTTGATTTGGGTCCATAAATTGTGTTTGTTGTGTTTTTTATAGTTTGTTCGGGAGCACGTCGTTCCGTAAAAATGCACGTTTTAGATCTGAAAAATATAGCGGTATGCTTTTTTACTAAAAGGAACCAATTTCAGATGATCTTTAACATATAATTTTGAATGTTCAGTGTATTTTTAAACCGTTGTAAATTTAAATATTTTTAATTTAACTCGTTTGAAGGATGAACAATTTGAAGATCAGAATTGGCTTTTATTTAAGGACAAAATTTAAAAGGAAAAAGGCTGAGGTTATTTCTGTTCAGGGGATTCGACTTGAATATATAAAATTAACTGTGCCAATAAGAGCCGTCTTCGGGTACTTCGCACTTTCGATATTATCATCATTCAAGTGAAATTACGATAATCGTGTCATTATTTTGAGCTCGCTTGCTTGTACCATGTCAACTCTTGACTGAGATACTGGGGATTATTTAACGAGACGGCGGCAGCCCTGGCACAAATTTATGACGACTCGTTACATGGGAGGTGCATTCAATTTCAATACATACAGAAAGAAAATTGTTAGAACATTTTAAAGGAAAAGTTAAAAAAACATTTAGAAACTATTCTTAGGCCTATAAACATAGAATAATCTTATAGAATTAAAAGTTAATAGGGTGGCCACAGGGCAGGAAAAAACCTGGAAATCAGGGAAAAAATAATCTTGCGCAAAGTCGAGGAATTTCTATGAGACACTTTAAATAACTTTTTCAATTGCTTCCTCCTGGAAAATTAACTTTTTGTTGAAAATTCAACTATTTTATACAAATCCGTCTACTTGGTTTAAAAATTAATCTGCTTTAATAGAAATAATATTTTTTGATAAAAATGTCAACGTTTGGTTGAAAATTAATCCTCCATTCGGTTGAAAACGGAAATTTGTTCAAACGTACTTGAAAATGTAACTATTTCAGGCAACTTTGACCAAGGTTTTAGTTTGCCCAAAAATAGCTTTACAAATCCATAATTGACAGCCTTAATAAAAATGAAACACTTGTTAATATATGAGTATAAAGATTAAAAATAGCCTTTATGGAATAATTTATGATGTTTTATTTAAAGATTCCTGAAAGCTTAACTTTTGCTTGAATTTGAAGAGGTAGAGGCCGAAGCAGGAGTAAAAAAAGTAGATAGAGTGAACTCTTGGGTTGAAAAAAAGTGGATTTAGGCGCGGGTGCAGAGCAAAGCACTCGTGAAGTGCAGATAAGAGTAAAGCGGTTATGGGCCTGTTCAATCGTCGGGTCCTGGCTTCTAAATTACGAGAATCTACTTCGGGGGTCTTTTTAATTACGTTACACTATAAACATAAAATCCAGTACTGTAAACAGGCTGTGTTTTTGATATCCTCGAGCACATCTTCAAAAAGCTACTGTTTGCAACTGAACAACACTCAAACTCTCTCACGGTGTTAGAAAATTGTATGTAAGCAGTTATTTTTACGGAGGTGTCGACGGAAGAACCCAAGAAAAACATTTTGTAAAAATGTAATTAAAATAAAATGTGAATCAAGAATTTATCTGATAACAGGGAGCCTGATTTTTTGAAAAGAATTCACTCAAAATACTGTAGCATAAATATTTTTAAATTCTACAATAAAACATTTGAAAATATAAAAAGGTGTCAGAAAATTACAAACATTAATTTTATAATACAAAATCACTGAAGTTATTATTGCCATGGAATAATATAGGTATCAGGAAAAATGTTTAATAACAGTGTTAAGAATTGTACTATTATTGATGGTATCGTTTAGAAGAGAACAGATTTTTCATAACAAAAACTTGAAACATAAACAAATTATTTGGATAACAATTTTATTTTCGACTTAACTGTTTTTCTTTTTATATCCCATTACATTTTTAAAAATGATGGGAATTTATAGACTGATAACGTATTTTCTCCTGACAAAGTTTTTCTACAACTTGACCTAATCCAATTTTCGAAAATAAAAACATTAGGTAGTATCAGTTATTTGTTTATATAAAAAAAGTTATTGCATCTCGATTTATGTGCTTAAAAAATTATTTTCAAAAACTGGATTTGGTGTAAGAAGCAATGAGAAAAAAAGTTCAAGTAAAAAATAAATTTTTTGAAATAAATAATCTTTGTATGCTTTACGTTTTTTCATAAAAAATTATGTTTACTCTCTTAAACGATACAATAAATAATATAATATTATATTTTTAATTGTAATATGATTGCACTGGATAATAAATATATGTATTCTATGTAGAAATGATAGTAAAAATAAATTAACATGTTTACAAAAATGTATTATCTAAGAAATTAGAGAAGGGTGCCAACAACTGTGTGTGGGGAGGGGGGGGGGCCCCCAAGAATGGGTGCTATTATCCTATATGAAAAAGTTATCGAGTGTTATAGAGAAATTTGGAATACATTATTTTAATAGTTGTGAGCTGTTAATTGTTTAGAATTGAATATTTTTTCAGGGATTTTTTCAGGGAAAATATTCTCAACCACATTAGGGTTTCTAATTTTATAAGAAATTTTTTCTATGGCTTTTATATAACGAAAACCGCTTTTAAACAATTAACTATACTTGAAGATTGTTTACTTATTTTTAAAATTGGAAATGTTGGAATTTTAGGAAATGTTTTCCTTCAAGAAATAAGCCATGATTGATTAAAATTAAAGCTTTTTTGTAATTGGTAAGAAATGACAGTAAGAAAAAATCCAATTAAAAAAAATGTTATTGAAATAATTATTTTTCGGAAGTTTTAAATTATTTCATAACAAATAACGCATTTCCTTTCACAAGACATGACATATTTCAGCTCTTAAAATCAAAAAAAATTTTCCACATGCCTCATTTTTTGTACAAGTGCTTAAGTGGAATTATAATTTTTTCCTAATTGTCTTTGTTATGCCTGAAGAATTTTGGGTAACAGTTTAAAATTCGATTGATTGTTACCGTAAATAATTAGAAATGTAAATCTTTTACTTTGTACTACAATTTATACTCTCTAAATTTGTAAACTCTAAAAATTACATCCAGCTTTAGTTTAAGTATATTCAAGTTTACAATATACGAATTTTGAGTCATTTTTCGAATGTCATGTTTAAAAATTGATTTGTATTAAAAATTATAAATCATACAAATGGTAAATTCAATAATGTTGCGATACAAACATTCTCATCAATTTCTGATATGTTTGAGTGAAAAATAATACTTAGAATAGAAAATCTTTGAATTAAAAAGTGCCAATTTAAATTGTACAGGTGGAAAAATTTCAACTTGAAGCTTTCAGTTTGACAGATATATAAGCTTCAAATCAAAAACAAGATTAAAGATATGCAAATAAAGATATAACTCACCATCGTCTAAGCCTTCCAAATTGTCAAGCGGACACTGCAGGACCTGGACCAGGAAGTCGATGTACCTCGATGCTAGCCTCAGTGTTTGGATCTTGCTCAGCTTATCACTCGGCATGGTCGGAATTTTCTTCCTGAGGGTAGTGAACGCCTCATTTAAGCTTTGCGTTCTTTGTCTTTCCCTCACATTAGCAATAACCCTCTGATTCTGAATCTCCTCATGACTGGCGCCACTCTTCCGTCGCATCTTGAATCTTGATGAAGAAGACGATGCTGTATCATCATCGGAATCGTTATCCACGCTGTATTTCCTCTTCCTCTTGCCGAAAGAAATCCTCCCCGTGTCGAAATTCTTTGCCGAAGACTGCTCCGACCTCATAATCCTAATATTCTCTTTAAAATCCGCCACTCCATCTTTATAGTTTGGCTCTTCTTTAAAGTCAATAACTTCCGGCTTGAACTCAACGATATTATTCATGTAGGCCTGTTCATGAATTTGTGAGTTCATTTCCTCTCCGGATGAGTACATCTGAGGCGACGGAGATAAGTACAAACTATTTTCATGATCCCTACTGTGATTAGAGAGAATTCCTGGGGAATTATCGTGAAGCCGTCGCTCATAGTCAACTTTGTCGAAAACCAATTTGTCATTTTGATTCTGGTACAAGCGTTTGTTTTCCATGTTCTCGTAGACGAGGTAAGAAGATGGGGGTTGATAGTGTGGATTGTGGTGGTGATGATGATGGTGCAGATTCGGGAGGTTTCTTTGGTCCTGAGGGTTGCTGAGATCCATCAGGTGAGTTGGAGGTGAAAATCTCTCGTAGTGGTTTGGCGAATTGCTCGCAGAACTTCCGCCACTATGTGGAATTCCCGAACTGTCATTCACCATTACATACACACTCGGTACGTTGCACTGCAGGTTCGCGGATTGGGCCTGCATCATATTTGCAGATTTCTTCAGTTATTCACAAAAAGTCGAGGTGAATAATAATAATGTTTGTAAAAAGACGAAATGCACAAGGTGGTTGAAATCGAAGTATCGAGGAGATGTCAACTTTAGCTAGAGAAGTGCTAGGTTGAACTACACGACGCGAAGTGTCAGGGGTGAGACTTGTTTGAAGGAATGACCCTGTCTTCTCTGGGATGTCAGTTGAGGAACCCCGCCTCTTGGAGATGCGTCCCTCCTCTACCCCCACTCTAACACCCCCACTACGTTTTTTTTTTTTATCTGAACTGTCAGTTAATCCCCACCCACGCTTTGGTTGGATGCCCTTGCTGCATATTCTTATGTCCATGCCTTGCCGTTAGTGCTCTCATGATCGGAGGAAGAAGGGATGCTTGTTGATCCATGAGGGATGAGAGGGCACAAGAGAGGGGAAATTATGGATGGTGGAAGAAAAAGAGAGAGGGAATTGAGGAAAAAGGAAGAGAAGATAGAGTGAGAGGGTAATATGGAAAGAAGGAAAGAGGGATGAGGAACAGTGAGAGGAAGAGGGATGGATGGTTGTATGTAGATTTGCAATTTGCAGAAGAATAAGGGATCTGAACTCCGTTTTTCACATTTTTATAAAAAATACTGTCTACCTCACGTGGTTTTTTTTTCTCCCAGAAAAAACTGGAAAATGGCCGGGAATGTGACTCAGAAACCGGAATGTTTCAAATGTACTTAACATGCAAATTAAAAGTGTTTTCATATATTTTATTACTCTAATACTTTGCTAGAAAAGGGAATTTATGAAACAATCATAATTTTATACTGCAAATAGAGAATTTTCCAAAAGAATTAAAATTTAGAATTACAGTCAGAATTCGCGACAATTTAAATCTTTTCTCTTTCAAATTTTGGAAAAAGAGAGTTACTATATTTCTGAATTATAATAAAAAATGTTGTAAATAAATATAATGTCTCTAAATCTGAATTAGTAAAAATTTAAATAAATAAGTCAGTACTAATGATTTTAACTGATGAATCAGTTTTTTTTAATATCATTGATTGAAATAGTAAAATACATTCTAACAGGCTAAGTCAGCCTCAAAATAGTGGGGAACTTTGTGTTCTTCATGTCTGTTGTTTTCTCATATTATAACTATTCGTATAATTATGAAGTTACAATTGTCATCAAGAATATAAATAAAATAAAAATTTTCTTGCATTAACTTCATTTGTGTAGGTTTAAAAAATCCATAATTGCGAGTTTGGATAGTGCGCATGCGTGTAGTAATAATTACTAATTGATTAAATATATTTTTTTACTAATTCTCACTTGGAGCAGGGAATTTTTGCAAATAATTGTAAGTTCAGTAAAGAACTATAGTTTAGTTTAGACTTTTAGGTAGTGAATTTTCCGAAAGATTTATAATTCTGAGTTGGAACAGGGACTAAATATAATACTTTTTTTTAATCCACGTAAAGGTAAAGAATTACAATTATCCTGACTTAGAACTGTGCATTTTCTAAAAGAATTCTAATGTTAAGCTGGGACGCAGGAGATTTCAGTAACGAATAATTATAATTTCGATTTTGAGACAGGGAGTTTTCTAAAATATGTATGATCCTGAGTTGGAACAGGGAATAAATAAAATAAATATTTAAAAAAATTTGCGAAATGAATTACAATTATCCTGACTTGGAACAGGGATTTCGAGTTTTTGGGACAGGGAATTTCCGTAAAGAATTATAATTTTTACTTTCGGACAGGGCATTTTAGTAAAGAATTACAATTTTGACTTTGGAACAGGGAATGTCGCAAAAATTATAATTTTGTCTTGGAACAGGTCATTTTTGTCATGGAACGGGAAATTTCGGAAAATAATTTTATTTCTAATTTATGAAAAAGGAATTTACAGAAAAAATCCCTGCTCC
>CAKNWU010140260.1:2841-16460 GCA_932072015.1 Andricus quercustozae | reverse complement strand
AAATTATGACTCAAACTAAATATACAAACGCAATTTATTGTCTCATTCTCTATATTCGAAATTTTGAGGGCGATATATCATTGCGTTTGGAAATGGTGAACACCAAAAAACATTTCATAACCGAGGACTGGTTTGGTCACGTGGTCACCGGAGAGCATGCCCTTAATGCATGTACTTCTTCATTACACTGCTTTACAAAATGAAAAAATGCGCAAATTTAATTTTAATTTCAACAGGTGTAAATATGTCGCTCAAAATTAATTTTTTGCATTCCCACTTGGGTTTTTCCCTGGGAAATCTCGTTGACGTAAGTGACGAGCACGGTCAAAGGGTTCATAAAGAAATGAAAGCCATTGAGCAAGGCTACCAAGGATGTTGGGAGATTATATTTGGTTCCTTATCAGAGAAACGGAACCTGTGTAGAACAGAAGACAAATCAGGCACCAGCATTATTTCTAATCTAGTCATGCAATTTTGAAATTTTTAATTAAAAACAAATAAATTAAATAAATGTTTTCTATACAAAAAATGAAAAAAATATAAAAACAGAATAAAATTAGAATTTTGGTACCTTCAATCAAGTGCTTATATATCCGGTATTTATGCATATAATTTCTTCATCAATACCTTTCTTTGTTCTTAAAAGTGCGATCTATATATAAAAAATAAGAAACTGGACATAATTTGAATATTTATATTTTTGCATGGCGATAGAGTGAATTTTCGATTTTTATTTGGGCGCAAAAAATGGAATTTTCTCATATATTTTGGGACATAACACCTAGACTACTGAACAGATTGGAAAACACTATAAAGAGCAGTTATTGGAAATTTTGTTACCTTTAATTTGAGACTTCGTGCGACCCACTCTGACGTTTATAACTTGATATATGGCCTAACATGTGAAGCCACAGCCGAAAAAAATAGAAAAAAATCATATCTCGAAAACCTATCCATAAAAAAAATTGAATGTGATTATCGAGTTTAGCGAGCCAAAATACATTTAAAAAATAGTGGCATTAAATGTACAGAAATTTGGTTTAATTTTGTAAACTGGTGTTATCGTAGAAGGTTGTAATAAAGCTGAATATTATTATAGAAATAAAATTACAAAATCGCTTCACTTGCACATTTACATTATTTATTGTTGTTAAAGTTTATACTTTTTCCGTTCGAATGTATTCGATATTTACTATTGTGAAGAAAGTCACTTTCCCGGACGCAGCATGGCGTCGTCTCAGATTTTATGACGGCCACTGGCGTAGGCGTAGACGGTTACACTGCTTGTAGCAGAAGTTTCATAACAAATTCTTCGTGGTGCATTTTTAATGTAATTATCATCTTTTTTCTTTGAAACAACAACAATTTTGGGGACTCTTGTTATGTCTTGGTTCCAATTACGTTTTCAAATTTGTCTGTTTTCGTTACAATTTTTACTACTTGGTTAAAAAGTAATTCTTTTCTTGAAAAATGATATTGTTGCTTTCATTATGCAACTCGTTTGAAGAAAATTAGTCTTATTCCTTACAAATTCAACAATTTGACAGAAATGTTTTTCGATTTTTTGTTACATATTCCGCTTGTTCTTTTTAAAATTTATCTCTTTTGGTATAAAAATCGCATTTCCTGTGCTTCAAAATTCAACCGTTTTGCTAGAAAATTAATGAGCTTTTTTCAAAAGTCATCTTTTCTGCTTGAAAATTGAACTATTTTCTCCACAGTTGAACTACCTTGTTACGACTTCAGTTAGGTTCCTTCAAGAGTTCATAACTTCGGTTTAAGATTCATAACTTTTGTTGAGAATGCAATTATTTTGTTTCATATTGGTTTCTTTTTGGGACAGAGAATTTTCAAACCAGAAGGGGAGACTTTAATGTTCAAGCCGAACGGATGATTTCTTAATAAGAAAGTTACTTCTCAACCAAATATTTCTTGACTTTCCAGGAAAGTAATTCAATTTTTAATAGAATTCATTCATTTTCCAGCATATGGTTGAATTTTTTGACGGAAAATATTACTTTTAAACAGGAAACTTCATTTTCAATCAAATAATTCAATTCTGACAATTTTCAAACCAAACAGACAAATTCTAAAGGAAAATGTGAAATCTCAACAAACAAAAAAATATATATATAGTTTTCATCGGAACAGTTTACTTTTCTAACAATATATTTGCATTCTCCATGCCAAAAATAAACCGCAATTTCAAACAAAATAGTTGCATTCTCAACAAAAGTTATAAATCTTAAACCAAAATTATGAACCCTTGAAGGAACGTAACTGAAGTTGTAACAAGGTAGTTCAACTGTGAAGGAACTAATTTAATTTTCAAGTTTAATTTAATATAATTATTATTATAATATAGAATGTTCTGGAATTTGAAGTGCGCATGCGTGATAGAAAGGACGCCGGGAAACAAAGAACCGAGGAGTAGTAGGTTTTGGGCTATGGACGCGAGAGCTTGGGCAGTGTGCTGCGTAATTAAAACGGCTAGTATTAGCGAGAAGGAGTTTTCCTTGTTTGTTCCTATGAACGTGAACTAATTACTGCAATAATAATGAAAAGCAAAGTGCGAGTGTTGAAGTGATTCTGCTTCGTGAAATGTATTAAAACGCGATCCTCTGTTTTTCGGCTCCACCATAGCCTCACAGTCTTTTCGGTGTTTACGCACTATTTAACTTTATGTAACTTATTTAATTAATTTTTAATAAACGTTTACGTTTTACGTTGAATAAAATCAACTCGGTCAAACGATTTTTTGCCCACTCTCCATCCAGACTTATATTGAAGACTAAATTTATAACAAATCAGAAGTGGGATGGCGAGCGAGTTGAATTAAGACGAATTTCAAGTGCGCGGAAGATAGTGACTCGTGGAATGATGGCGGATGAGTTTGAACAGTTTCAACAGCAAATGTTAAATTCAGGAGGCAAGTTCAGAAGAATGCTGCATTGACGGAACCCTACTGAAAATTTGCGCGTGGATTTGCACGTGCATCTCTAGATGTCAATTTTGGAAAATACACGTGGATTTACAGGTATTTCACACAGGTATTTCACATATTTACACGTGCATTTCGAGGTACTGTTCCAATTTGTTGGATTTATTTAGTCCTCAAATACAGCGGCGGACTGGTTCTTTGGGCGCAGGGTGGGAGGCATGCTTGGGGGCGCTTTTTTACCGAAAAATTTTTTTTAAGCAAAAAAAAGCGGGCCAAACAACATATTATTAATTTTATTGCACCGCCTACGCTTCCTCTATATACGCAGACAACTTTTGAAAATTCAATAATAAGTCTTAAACTTTTAGTTTATTCAGAAGTATTGAGAGAACTGGAAGAAATTTTGAATACAAGTCTCGGTGCAGAAATATATATTTCGTTAATATTAAGTAGTAGTTTTGTCAAATCCTGTCTAAATTTTCGCAAAACTTCACCCTTGCAAAATATATCTGTAATATTATATTTATACTAACGTAATTTAGAGGTTATATTTCTAGCAATTGATGCAAATATTTTTCCTAAAATACTTAAAAATTGTTCGGTTAATTTTGTGAGATAAGAAAAGTGATTTCTTTCACGTATTATTACGATTTTGGAATATTGTAGTTTTTAAGTCAATAAATGACAGAAACATGTAAAATCCGTCTGAAATATACTTTATCATTTATTAATTAGCTGATCCAGCAATATAGGAAACTGAGAAAAAAATTTTTGTCGAACATGTATCACTGCTACCAATAGAAAATCTACGCGTGTACATGAGCGCGTTGTTGAATTCCAGATAAGAAGATTTTTTGTTGCGCTTCATTAATTTTTCAATATCTTTGTTTGTAAAAATATATTCAAACACAAAGCTGTTCTAGGGGGTGCCCAAGTGTCCTCGGGGGCGCCACACCAACAGGGGCGAGGGTGGGCGCCCACCCTAAGGGTCCACGTCAGTCCGCCGCTCCTCAAATATACACGGGGTATACATGATCGATAGAGAGCTGCGCTTTCGATTTGATATTGATTTGCCTTTGTTCCTCGATGTTCCTAAGAACAATTTTTCGTAATTGTTCAGTGTAATGTGACTCGCTTTATATGTCAAATAAACGTGATACAGTTTAACTGAAATCCTGGTGTTTCTTTCTTTTAGAATTTACAAAGACAATAGGTTATGCGTCCAGCACGCGTCCACTGCGCGATCTTTGGACTGTAAAGTTGAGTCACGTTCTTTGTTCTCTTTGTGTAGTTTTTTTCCCGAATTTCGGCGCGAGAACGTTTGTTTCGTGTCGGTTGGTGTTTGGTGCGTATCTATAGTGTGATTTCTCTGGCTTCACCATGACGGAAAAGGAAACATACGACCTTACAAAGATCGACGGCACAAATTTTGCAGTGTGGAAATTTGGTGTGTTGTTTGCGCTTCAAGCGCAAGACCTGATGGAATTTGTGGAGGGGACAGATACAGAGCCTGACAGAGAGACACAGCTCGTCGCATGGAAAATATGGAAGAAGAGTCAGTCAAAAACATCTGTGGTGTTGCTAAGTTCGATAATTAGGTATCTTCACTTAAATTTGATTACTTGTGCTACACCTAAAGAAATCTAGGATAAACTGCAATCTTTGCATGGAGATACGAGTGAGGATGCAAAACAAGATTGTTGGCAACAATTTGATGAATTTCGTATCAAGGATAGAGAATCCGTTGCGACACAGATATAAAAATTTGAGACTATCTGTAAGAAGTTAGATGACGCAGGTGAAAAGCCACCTGATTCTGCCGTGATGTCAAAACTGCTGAACAGTTTGCAGTCTAAATTCTCTGAATTTACCATGGCGTGGGAGTGCACTCCGAAAGCTGACCAGAAGAAGGAGAACTTAATTGCGAGGATAATCAGTGAGCATAAAAGACCGACAGCCACGGAAGTTCTAAGTTCTAAGCGGATTGAAGAATTAAAAAAGAATCTTCCGTGTAAGTATTGTAATGAGACTGGTCATTGGTATCGTGAGTGTAAGAAGCGAATAGCAGACGAAGCAAGAAAGAGAAGAAAGTGAGTGATGAGTCGGCATCGGCATATGTGTGTGACATTTCAGCTTTTTTCTCAGAAATGACGGATAAGGACAAATTTGTATGGCTAGCAGATTCAGGTGCAAGCTTGCACATGACCTGTCATTCTGAATTTTTTAGTGAACTCGAGCCAGTGAAGGAAATACGGTTCGTTAAAATTGCAAGTGATATCGTGTTAGCTGTGATAGGTGTCGAAACCATCGAAATTAGTGCAACGGTCAAAGGACAGCAGTTCGACAGAAAATTGACCAATATTTTGTTAGTTCCTGATCTTAAACGGAATTTATTTTCTGTGGGAGCGATCAATGACAAAAATTTCTCGTTCCATAGTTACCGTGATCACTGTGAGGTTAGAGAACAAAGTGGGGCCCTGTCGGCGGAAGGAGTGCGTCATGGATCACTATTTCGAATGCTTTTTGAGGTCAAAAGGCAGGCAGAGTGTAATGTTTCTGAAGTGAATTCACTGAAGTTGTGGCACGAGAGGTTAGGTCACATTAATGTCGGTTACATTAATGCAACGGAAAAACTTGATGCAGCAAGTGGTTTTAAACTTACGGATAAAGCGGATTTTTTCTGTGAGGTATGTGCGCTCGGAAAGCATGCACGTAAGCCACACCAGTGACCAAGCGTTTCAAGGTATTTCTTACTGTGTAAGGATGATTGCACTGGATACCGCTCCGTATTTTTTTTGCGTCATAAAAGTGAAGTTTTTGAAAAGTTTAAAGACTATGAGGCCTTTGTGACGAAGCAGAACGGCAACAACGTTAAAGTACTACGTTAAGATAATGGCAAGTAATATCTGTCAAATCAGTTCGGTAGTTTTCTGCGAAGGAAGGGAATTGTTCATGAACTGTCAACGCCGTATGTTCATGAACAAAATGGTCGGGCAAAGCGTGAGATGCGCACACTTTGTGAAAGTGCCAGATCCATGTTTCTCGCCAGAAACCTACCTAAAGAATTGTGCGCAGAAGTGGTTAAAACAGCTGCTTCTGTTTTAAATAGAACTGTCTCGAAGCAATCTTGCGGAATGGCTCCTTACGAGGGTTTGGTTTAATGAAAAGCCGGAGGTTAAACACATGCGTGTGTTTGGTTCTACTGCGTACTTGCATGTTCCCAAATAAAACCGCAAGAAACTTGATTCAAAGAGTACGAAACTGATTTTTGTTGGTTACGAAGGTGAGTCAACGAATTACCGTCTCTGGGATCTAACAACTCGGAAAATACATGTAAGCTGTGATGTAATTTTTGATGAGAGTGCAGCTAAATTAGAACCTTCAGTACAAGGTTTTCAGACAGATCAAGTAGCACTTGACTTTGGCCGACAACGTCAACTAGACATGGAGGCTGCAGCAATTCTACAACCAGAACCAGCAATTCAGTAGCAAGCAGAAGAACAGGTGGAGCCACTGCAGGAAGATGATTAACCAGCGCCAGGAAGACAACTTCGTGATCGAGGTCTACTGCGCAGACCACGACGCTATGATGATTATGCTTGCGTAGTAGATACAGTTCCAACTAGTTTCGAAGATGCTATCGCGAGTGTTGAAGCCAAAAAGTGGTTAATTGCAATGAAGGACGAAATAAATTCACTCTACCAAAACAACACGTGGGAACTTGCGAAACTTCCAGAAGGTAAGCGTGCAATTGGTTGTAGGTGGTTATTCAATGGAAAAGTGAATTCTAGTTGGGGTATTCGATATAAGGCCAGGCTCGTGGCAAAAGGTTTTGCGCAGCGTGAAGGTATGGATTATTTTGAGACGTTTTCACCCGTAGTTCGTTATAGTCGGCATAGTCAGTCTCGCTGCAGCTAGCGATCGATAGAGAGCTGCGCTTTCGATTTGATATTGATTTGCCTTTGTTCCTCGATATTCCTAAGTATAATTTTTCGTAATTGCTCAGTGTAATGTGACTCGCTTTATATGTCAAATAAACGTGATACAGTTAAATGAAATCCTGGTGTTTCTTTCTTTTAGACTGTACAGAGACAATACAATTTTTCTCAAATGCGTTTTTTCACGCAAATTTACACGTGCAATTTTACGTGTAAAATATATTTGCCGAATTTATATCAAGTGACACATTACACGAAGGTTTACACGTGCATTTCCAGGTGAAAAATATATTGGCCGACTTTCCAGCGGACACTGTGATATAACAGTTCTAGAACACAAAAGAACTGGTTCTGTAACATGATTAGAACATATTTAGACCATGGTCTAAGTAATGGCGTCCCTAAATGGACGTAGCAGTTCTGTAACGCTGTTACAGAACCATGTTCTGTCAGAGATCTGTAACAATTCTGGAACAGCGTTATATGTAACAAAAATACTTTTAGAATAATTTAGGAACAGGGTTACAGAGTAACCATGTTCTATAATAGTGCCGTAACACATATGTAACAGTGTTACGATGTAAATTTGTTCTGTGATTGTTCTGTAACAATTCTGAACAGCGTTATATGTCAACAAAATATTTTTAGAACAATTTGCGCATAGGTTTACAGAGTAACATTGTTCTGTGATAGTGCCGTAATACATATGTAACAGTGTTACGATGTAAATGTGTTCTGTAATAGATCCGTAATAATTCCATGACGGTGTTACAACGTTTTGGCATTTATTGTAACAATTATGTAACAGTGTTACAACGATATGTGACAAAAAAATGTTTTTTTGTATTATTGCTGCACTTAGTTTATATTTTAAATAATCCCATTTCACGCACGGTGCCTACACATGTAATCGCACGCTTAAACCGGTTGAAAAATCGCACTCCCTGAGGATTCGAACCATACCTAAACTACCTGACCCGTATGTACCTACCCGATGCCTTAGCCAATTGCGCTATGGAACCGCTTGAACATTCGTGACAAAATCTCGGCTATGCTTTTTTGCTGATAAAGCCAGAGTCGTCTCAGAAATATATTCATTATTTTTTTTAGATGAGACATATTATGAGAGGATGGGTTTAAAACATTTTAAGGTGCAAAGTTTATAGCCGGGTAACCATGCAAAAAATGACCCCAAAAGGAATTCAATGTTGAGTCAGCCATTTGAAAGCATACAATCAACAAATTTTCTTCCATAATTTCAAACCGTTATCCGCCATATTGGATGAGTTAGAGGGGGTAAGGTCCATTTTTTTTTTTCTCTGTTTCTATCGTTAGAAAAAATCTGAAAATATTCACAGTGCTTCTTTCGGCCATTCTCAATGTGCATAATTTTTTCGACAAAATTTTGGAGGGAAATTCAAACTCAAACAAAAATTTCAAAAAATTTTTTGTTTTTTTTTCGTGTGATGAAACTCAAGTACTAACTCAGTTTTTTTACCACAGAATATTCACCCAAATAGCTATTATTGTAAAACTTTCCAGATTTTTAAATTTAGGGGTTGTTAGTGTAAAAATTAAAAACTGTAATTTTGACATATTCCAACTCCTGCGGCCCATTGATACCTGAATGTATTCATATAATACAATTATATAAGTTTATTTATACATTAAATATACATAATGTATATATACATTGTAACAAAATATAAAATGCGAGATAAAATAATTATTCGTGGTACTATTATTTTTGAAATTTTTTGGAAGTTTTATTTATATATCTGATTCAGTTTCATATTGATTGAAAACTTAATCCTCGTCACTGTCCTCATGTACCACAGTCATACATATTGTTTTTGAGAATAAACTCCTCAAAATTTCTGCCGGTCTGATGATTCTCGACAAATATCGACCGTAAGCTAAATAGTACACTACCGTCGGAAATTGACATGACGATCAGCGAAAGTACTATCCAAAATCACTGCTGACTTTGAAACGTGATTACTCGTTCCCAAAATAAGCGAGAAATATTTTTTAAAATCTGTTAAAAAGCTTATTAAATTACGCGTCGAATAAGCCCTAATAAAGATATTTTTGACGTTTTGAAGAGAATATAACACTTGAGAATTTTTTTAAACGGCAATAATTTCTCGAATTTTGTACCACTAATTGAACTTGTGACACGACCTAGGGTTTAAGGTCTTATCTTTAATTTAAGCTAATAAAAATTAAAAAATCTCCACGGGTTCCTGAGATACGTCTTAAAATGTCCAAGTCTGAAACTTCAATTTCCAGTCGGTGATTTCTGCTGTCGACCGCGAAAGCGGTGATCGCCGAGAATTTCTCAGATTTTGTTTCTTAACTTTAACTCTTGTTGTGACTTACACTATACTGACGGAAAAAAATGAAACTGACAGGAAGTAATCTGTGGGTTACTATTGTGGGTTACTATCATGTGGTAAAAAAACTGAGATAGTACTTGAGTTTTATCACACAAAGAAATTCATCAAAAATTTTGTTGTGTTTGAATTACCCGCGAAAATATTTTTCGATAATCATGCACGTTGAGAATGATTGAAAGAAGTTCTGTGATTTTTTTTAGATTCTTTCTAACGATAGAAACAGAGAGTTAAGGACAAATTTTTCTTCGATTGCAAGCTTTCAAATACCTGAATCAACATTTGATTCCCTTGAGGGACATTTTTTGCATGCTTACCCGGCTATAACCTTAAAAAAAAAGTTATAAAATAAGATATTTTCTTCTCGTTTGGCCCGACCGTCGGCACAACTCTTGTCTAAGATCGATACAGAACAGTGTGACCTTTATGTGCCTTTCTTAGAACACGTGTGACATTCTAGTGACATAACAGTTCTATCACTCTGTTCTATATTGGTTACATTACAGAATTCCATAACTGTTACATATCCGTACAGTAACAGTGTTACAGAATAGTGTGACCTTTCCCAGATAACAAGCGTGTGACGCACATTACGCGCACGTCGTACGGGTAACGCCATGCGACTCATAATATACGCATATCGCCTTCACCCTACCGGATTAAGTGACGATTGAAAGAGTGCGCGCACAATATGTCTCATATCGCCATCACAAGTGCGAGTATCATTTGTGCATATTAAATAGACAAACTCCAGTAGGCACGAAACCATGAGCGTCCCAAGGATATCCTTGTCAGTCCAAACTACGTCTCTGAGACGCTTAATATCGTAAAGATGTAATATAAAAACGTCTTAAAGGCATATAACGTTCTCCGGACATCTTTCGTACTTTTATCGCCTTATAGGTAGGTATAATTTCAAATTTAATATTAAATCTTTTAAACCTTATTATATTCTAATTAATTACTTATAGTATGATATTTATAATAATCACAAAATCAACAAAAGAAAAATATATATTTGAATCGCGCGCCATTTCATTTTCCCTCTTATTTCATCTTTGCGGTTTCATTTCTGTTTTTCTGATGAGGAAAAAGTGATTGCGTGCTTGCAGTTTTTAAATCGGAGATATATAATATTCTTTAGCAAAATTGTATGTTATTCTTTCATTAATTAAATTATTTACTTTTAAGTGACTTATTATTTAATTTCTACAATAAAAAATTCATATATTTCCCCCATTTTTCCTGTTTTCAATTCTACAAATGTTTAGGTTATTTTGTTGCATGTCGAAAAGAAGTTGTTTTGCCATCGTGCGATTCAATGTATATGTTTTAAAATGTCTCTAATTCTGTTACTATATATTTTCAGTCTTTGTATTGTCTACATTTTTTATTTAGAATAATAACAAAACAAAAATAGTGTTCTTTTAGAGTGAGGTTTGTTCACGATATGACAACCCCATTATACCAATTAAAAAATCTGCTTTCAGGGATCATTTAAGGTTTATTATGTTTATATATTCAAATTATAATAAACTTTATTCAGTACGAAAGCATTAGTTTATTTATTTAAAATATTTTAATAAATATTTAGATCATTATTTTATTAGTAAGCATATGATGACACATATGTCTCCATCAGTGACTGCACGCGTGAGGAATAAATCTGCAGGCGTGCGAGTAATATGCGTAGCACATGAGACTATAATTGTTATCTGGGTTATGTGCCTTTCTTGGAGCACGCGTGAGTAAATGTGTCCGTGTGAGGTAAGCCTGTGTGCGTGTGCCTGTGTGAGGTTGACACCGAGACCGTTCTAGAACATTCCTTGATGACGTCACAGAGTAATATTGCGCAATTGTGCCATCCAAATGTATGTAACAACAGGTTCAAGGTTATTCTTATCTCAAGAATTTTTCGCGTAAATACTTTCAAGGTTATATTTTCTTATGCTTATACTTATACTTTCAAGGTTATATTTTGCTTTGTCCTGGCAATTTCTACTGCGTCATATAGTTATTTCAAGGATGATTTATTGCTTCCCAACAGATAAAATATTTAATTAATACGAAAAAAGGTGCAGGTGTAAAGATGAAATTTGATACAGAGGGCTATGCATTACATCCTGTTTTGGCTAGCTAAATTTGATTTATTGATTCCTTATAGATAACATATTCAACATTCTTCTAGAACATCCTTGATGAAGGCGTTAAATTAAACTGCGAAATTTTTCGAATATTGCGCCGTAGTGCCAGCCAAATGTATGTAACAACAGGTTCAAGGTTATTTTCATGACGCATTACATTTTGCGTTATAAAAAATGATATTCCAAACGTGTCGATTATAATGTAGAATCTTCTATAACTCAAGGATAAAGAGGAAGATGACAAACATTTAAATTAGAAAATATTTTAAGCCAATCGAATAATATAGGTAAGAGAGTATCTAAAAGAATAAAGCATTTCATATGATAGGTTATGAGCTCAGGATTCTTATCGCTTTATTCTGGTGTCGAGTAGCGGGCGAGCGATGACTAGAGATAAAATCGTTTTGATTTTTAGAAAACATTTGATGCAATGTCCGTCTAAGTCTGCATGCATTTCATTAGACTCTGCTTTCGTTCTCTAAAGATCACTTCTTTTTACTGCTCGCAAAAGTTCGCTTTCTTAGTCGAACCACAACGTTTGAAAATCATTCTTTTGCCATATGCTACGTCCGTCAACCTCTCGACGTGTTACATGAAATAAGATACTGCAAACAATTTCGAGACTCGAAAGAGAGATAATACAGCGTGCATTATATTCCATGCTTTTTCACACGTGCTTTAACTTATATATATATATATTAAGGATGCACTGCCCGTCACCTGTCGCTTCTTACGTCATATAGAAAACACTTGATATGAGATCCCATGCCTTTTAATTCACAGCTATATGCTCGCTTTTCATCTCTTATTTTAGAAAGGTCAGTTTTGCCTATTGCACGTTGAAAATTTAAAATAAATTTATCAAAATATACTAATTACAAAATAAACGTAATAGAATATTTCAAAAATTTGCAATCTTCCACTAAGGCTACTGTATAATATAACGGTTTCTAAGTCACTTTTATAAGACGAATTCTAAGCCACGGTTTCCAAGCCACTTTTACAAGACGGGTTCTAAACCACGGTTTCTAAATCACTTTTACTAGACGGGTTCTGAACCACTTTTACAAGACGGAGTCTGGAAATGTATGACATCATCATGAATACCGTACTCTATCAGCGGGGTTCTAGCCCAAGATTCCTACCTTACGAACATCGAGAAGCTTCTAACCTGTAGTGGTTCATGTCCGTTCTAAGCTTCTAGAACATTCCTTGATGACGTCACAGAGTAATATTGCTCAATTGTGCCAGCCAAAGGCATGTAACAACAGGTTCAAGGTTATTCTTATCTCAAGAATTTTTCGCGTAAATACTTTCAAGGTTATATTTTGCTTTGTCCTGGAAATTTCTACTGCGTCATATAGTTATGGGAAAATCCAAGAAGGATGATTTATTGCTTCCCTACAGATAAACATTAATTCAATGCGCAAAAACGGTGTAGGCATACAGATTAAATTTGATACGGAGGACTATGGCATCCTGTTTTGTCTATAAATTTGATTTATTGCTTCCTTATAGATAAAATATTTAACTTAAAATTCCTCTCCTTATTTATTTAATGAGCAAAATAATTCGTGGAAAACATTCTTCTAGAACATTCTTGATGAAGGCGTTAAATTAAACTGCGAAATTTTTTGGAAAACAAGTTCAAGGTTATTTTCATGACGCATTACATGTTGCGTTGCAAAAAAATATTATATCCCAAATGTGTCGATTATAATGTAGAATCTTCTAGAACTCAAGGATAAAGAGGAAGAAGAAAAAATTAGAAAATATTTTAAACCAATAGAATAATAAAGGTAAGAGAGTATCTGAAGGAATAAAGCATTGCTTATGGTAGGTTATGTGCTCAGGATTCTTATCGCTTTATTCTGGTGTCGAGTAGCGACCGAGCGAGGACTCGAGATAAAATCCAGACGTGTTTAAAAGTTTTGATTTTAGACTACATTGGATGCACTGACCGTCTAAGTCTGCATACATTTCATTAGACTCTGCTTTCGTTCTCTAGAGATCACTTCTTTTTTACTGCTCGCAAAAGTTCGCTTTCTTAGTCGAACTACAACGTTTGAAAATCATTCTTTGGCCATATGCTACGTCCGTCAACCTCTCGACGTGTTACATGAAATAAGATACTGCAAACAATTTCGAGACTCGAAAGAGAGATAATACAGCGTGCATTATATTCCATGCTTTTTCACAC
>CAKNWU010140198.1:3811-17922 GCA_932072015.1 Andricus quercustozae | reverse complement strand
ATGAGTGACTTTATGCTTTCGATTTCCAGGTTGGCCGCAGAGGTACCCTTCGGAATGGCGAAGTGCGAGAGATAGTGGCAATAATGTGAGGCAAAAGAGGAGAGGGCTCATGGTATCGCCCTGAAACACACCTCTCTGAAAGGTGACACTGTTAGTGATCACACGATGTTTTCCAGATGAGATAGTAAATCTGGTTTTCCAAAGCGGCATTAATCTCTCTATGCACCTCACGATGTGTGGATGAACCTTTAAGCTTTCCAACAGACAGATGATAAGTCTATGGGAGGTTGAATCAAAAGCTTTCCGGTAATCAATCCAGGCCATCGATAGGTAACGCTGATAGAATGCTGCGTCTTTACAGACACATCTATCGATGAGCAGGTTCTCCCGACATCCTGCTACGCCTTTCTTTGAACCACGTTGTTCGTACATCTCTCGCCATACAGGTCCAATTGTCCAAACAATCCTATCATTTAGGATAGCTGTGAAGATCTTATACAGTGTGTTCAGACAAGTTATTGGCCTGTAATTTTTAGGGTCAGCTAAGTTGCCTGTCTTCGGCAGGAGCACTGTGCGCCCTTCTACCAACCACTCCGGAATAGGCTCTTCCGACTTTAGATATGAGGTGAAAATGCGGGCCAGATGCTGGTGGGTTGAAGGAAACTTCTTCCACCAGAAGGTCTTGATACCATCTGGTCCCGGAGAGGAATAGTTCTTCATGCCTTTTAATACGTTTTTCACCTCCTCGGAAGTGATAGATGGGCATTCCTCCTCAGGTGTTAGGAGGGCACTGCACAGCTCCTTGGATCTATTTATATTCTTTGAGTGTTCTTTCAGTGGATGCTGGACTTCGTAGACTTCTCTCCAAACGCCTCGACCTCTTCTCGTGTGCTCTGGTGGATGATAGTAACTGGAGGGTCTTGGTAAAGTCGAGATGGGTCAGACAAAAACTGTTGATTTTTTCTGACCCACCTCTCTCCGCTCTAGACTTCTCCTAGCGTTAGACAGTGCTCGTATTCTTTCAACATTATGCTGCCTGATGGTCAGTGGCTTTGACTTGCTGAGTGTGTGATGACATATCCGCCGTTCGCGCGCGAACTGTCGAACCTTGGCAGTAAAAGTCCTGCCAGATGTTATGTAGCCAATCACACACTGAATGCGAGACGCGTACTGCCTTGCCCAGACTATCTTTGTGCTGAGTTGATGCATTTGTCTTTTGATCTTATGATCAACTGTTGGTTTTGTTTTACGGTTTGCATCTGCCAAAGCTCTCGCTGCTTTATACACACTACAATTGATAGTCCAGAGGTCGGGTTCTTCGGAAAAATCTTCACGAAGCTCGTCATCCAGTTCAGCCAGATCCAGTTCAGCCCTGCGCGTTCGATTGTTGTGAACCGCACTTACTACAACTATGTTTGGTGTTATCATTCTTCTTCCCACGAGCAGCTAAGGAAAGGGGTTCGTCCATCCTTGTAGAGCCCCGCATGCAAGGATAAGGCTGCATACTCAGAGGTCGCCCAGTATCCCAGAGTTACCGTTTGAGACACCTCGCCCAGGTGCCATCCAGCTTTCGGCACGGTTGTCACGCCTCCGCTTAGGGGATATTCCTTCGGGACCTTCCCTGGACAATTGTCCGCGACTGCTTATTAATTATTGTCATTTTTAGATGGCAGTTGCTCCCAGTGAGACCCTGCGGTGGTTCTTTAACCTTATTTTTTAATTATATATACTCATCCCTCGCAAGAGCGCCGCCTTCTGATGCACCGGCTTCACGCTTGACTGACTAGCGGCCCCCCCCCCCTGGGCCGCCCCTGACAGCCTATACGCTCGGATAGTCCGTGCCGTATCAGAAGTTGTTTACATTGTGCGTCTCTGGGTGCTACTGTGCCACACTGTGCCGGGTTTAGAGACTATATGTATAGGCGGTCCTGAGTGTTGACATGAAAAAAAATTCCCTCCTCGCTGTGCCGACCAGGCCCGAGGCAAGTTGCCCCCTCTCTGGGGGCAAGTGCCATCCATGAAAATGATACTGGCTATGTCTCACGACCGTGAAATTGGTAGCCATAGAGCACGATGAAATCACAACGACAGGTCGGTAAAGCCCTTGCGTGTCTTGAGGACAGGGAGCGACTCAAGAATGACAGCTCTCTGCATCCATCTCGCAAGTGCCTAGGCATATTTTTTACACGTGGGTATGCCTTCGAGGGTACGAAACGGCGATAGCTTCGCACCTCCGAGAGCACTGATCACAAGGGCAATCATTTTAACCGAAGATGCTGGGAACAATCGTGGGAGTTGCCTTCTAAGGTCTGGATACCTCTCCTCCTTTTACTTCTCCTTGACTGTGATGTAGACGGCCGTAGCTGAAATTTCGATTACGAATGTAGTTTGTTTTTCGACGTCCTCAAGAACGATGTAAGGCCTCGAGTGTTGCATGGAGACTGCTGTCCGCAACTCGTACTTCCAGAAAATTTGGCACTTCTCGTTCTGGACAATTGACACTATCTCCCTAGGAGTGTTCGGCAGGGCAGGGTCACACTCAACACCATAGGAGCGACAAAGATGGTAGTAATGCAATCTCAAGGCCGAATTGGGTCTGTGGAGATGCATCGTTCCCGCATGAGTGGGACACCCGAATAGAATGTGCACTAGGTACTCAGGATGTGCACGACACACTCTGCATCTTATCGCTGGGAACTTCTTGGCTTAAAATGCGGCTACGGAATAGGAAGGTGGAAATGTCATCGTCCTGGCACGTAAAAATGAAACCCTCTGTGCCTGAATTAAGTCCGGATGATTTGAGGAAAGCAAACGTTAGCTCCTTTGATAAAGACTGATCTTCAACATTTCTGTCCAAGTTTCCGTGCATTTTCTTGTCGAGGAGATGTTCAAGGAAGTTTTTAACTCTGCTTTTTTACATAGCCTTTAAAAGTGAGGCATCTAGATGGAGTGATACACTTTCCTCACTTCTGAAGTTAAGATCGAGGGCAAGAGTCTCGGCTGCCTGCACCGCAGCTTTGTTAAGGAATGATCCTTTGTCAATCATATCGTGATTCCTGACCATATTTGGGAAAGAATCTCTTACATTTGCGACGCCTTGATGGCGTGGGATATACAAGCGCGGAACAGACGCATTTGCTTAATGCAATCAATTGATCTGATAAGAATGGTATGCCTAATTTAACATATTGGGCGAAGCCTGGTTTTTACAACACCATTCACGGACTAGGTTGCAGCCAAGCGAATAATGGGAGGGCCTACGCCTAAGGTGGGACCCGAACAGTTATTATTATAAACAGTAATTATTATTATTTGACACACACACACATGTATATCGTCGCCCTAGAGTTATACTACGCCATGTCCAATTTTTGAAATTTTTTAATCATTATTATTTTTAGGCTCGGTAAGGGTTAAACTTGGGTATTTAATAAATTTTTACCTGGAATTTATTTCCTCAGCTGCTACAATTATCAATTAAAATATTGACGCTAATTAAAAGTTAGAATTATATCACGCCATGTCCTTTTTTGCATTGCTATAAGTGGAGAAATGCCTACTTCGTAGTGCATATTTTATATCGATAACCTAAGTTCAATTTGAGAAATAACAATTAAAAAAATATATTTAACCTTAAAAGTAACCATCGGAATATTACTCAAAAGTCAATAATTTGCGAATAATTAATTTAATTCTAGGTACGTAATACAACAGAATAATGTAAATTATTATTCTGTGAAACTTTTTACTTAAGAATTTCATTATAAATAGTTCATTTCTAAATATTTTGTGAACATGGCGTACTATAATTTTTGCTAATATTTTCTTGATCATGCATTATTTTTGACCGATAAACTTATTTCGACAATTGACAACGTTTATGTAGGGTATATTATGGTTAAACTTTGAACCTCATCTTCTCAGTTTGACAGTTGAGGGACATGGCGCACTATAACTTTAGGGCATATATATATATATATATATATGCCGGCATTTAGAAGAATTTGGGAAGAAATCTATACGTAGCTTCCACGTGCCTGGTTTAATTATGCAATTAAAGAAAACATCCATAGAGTATTAAAAGAGATTAAATGGTTGTTTAATATTTTATTTTCAAATTCATCTAATTAATAAAATATACTTTTACAAAATAATAAGAATAATGACTTTATGTCCTATATTTAAAAAGTCTTTTAATTTAAGTTTATGCTTTCACAGGTTTCGAAGAAAACAGTATATTGAGAATGCGCTGTGTATTGATATTGCGCAGAAAAATAAAGAATGAACAAATAAAAAAGAAAATGCGCAACCGACTGTGCAGAATTCGAGTTATTGTGTAAATTTTGTTCTATGAGCAAAACGCTTGATACACGTGAAGATTGTTTCATACGCTATAAAAAAGAAGCTAAAAAATTAGAACTTTTTCCAAAACACTATTTCCGCCAATTACTGTCCGTGAATGTATTAGTTTTTGTATGTTCCAATAGTTGGTCACGAGTAACATGATTTTAACAACATTTTGGCAGTTATTACTGACTTCAAAAATGATGCTTATGAAATAGGAACCAAACATGGTTTAATAAAAGGTTGGCTCTCTTGAACCGAACTTAAAAAATGGGGAACTAACATCTTAACAATAGATGAAGTTAACAGAAGTAATGTACTTATATCAAGAGAAGCTGCGAGCAAAAAATCACTTTCCTGTGGTCAAAGCTTTAAAAAGTGCACTTGCAAAGCTGAAAAAAGTCAGTTTTTAGATTATCTATTTTCATTTAAAGGCCAATTGTTAATATTTTTGTAAATTTATCATTTAACATGCATCATTTTACTCTAAACACACTTTTTTCCTGGAATTTAATGAATTTTACGATTTCAAATTGTAACTTGTGCAAGGAAAATAAAAAACAAGGCCATTTTACGTTGTAATATTCACTAAATTCTACAAAAAATGCGTCAAGAGTTCAAATCATGCATGTTAAATGGTAAATTTAGCCATTTACTTTTTTCCGTGGCCTAACTGCAAAATAAAAATACAATGTTTTTTATTTTTACTTAGTTCACACGTATTTCTTTATTTTTGAAATATTTGTTTGTATAAGAATGACAAGAGATTGTCTACTTTAAATTAAAAGACAATTGTTCATTTTTTAGTAAATTTTAATTTTTTAGTAAATGCCTAAATTTGTCATTTAACATGTATCATTTGAACACACTTTTTTCCTGGAATTTAATCAATTTTACTATTTTAAATTGTAACTTGTGCAAGGAAAATCGTAAATACGGCTACTTAGCGTTGTAATATTCACTAAATTCCAGAAAAATACATTCAGAGTTCAATTAATGCATGCTAAATGGTAAATCTAGCCATTTACTTTTTTTCTTGACCGAATTGCAATATAAAAATAAAAAGTTTTCATTCGAAACCTATGAAAACATGGACTTAAATGAGGTCTTTTTAAATATATGACATAAAATCATTATTCTTATTATTTTGTAAAACTATATGTCACTAATTAGATGAACGTGAAAACAAAAATTAAACGTTAAACAGCCATTTAATGTGTTTTCATACTCTGTGGTTGGTTTCTTGCAATTGCCTAAAACGTATCAGGGCTTCAGAAGAATAGCTGAGTATTTTCCTGAATGTCTAAATAAACCAGGCACTTGTACACTAGGTATAGATTTCGTCCCAAATTCTTCTGAACGCCGGCAGTCGGCTCAATGCCTGAAACCTACAAATACCTACAACATTAACTTGGAAATTCATGTTATTTTTTATTAATCATTATAAAAATATCAAAGCTACTTGTTAGAACGCACCTATAATCAATGACAACTGTCCCCAGGGTATAAAGGCCCGGAAGATCTACAGCAGCATAAACTCGAACACCTTGAAGATCATTTCGAGGCGCTACGAAAGCAGCGGCATCACCGCCAAGTTCTTTATAATGATCTCGCACGTCGAATCCAAGGGAGAAAAATATGTTATTCCAAATGAACATTTGCATCTTAGGTTCTTCGCCAGGATTTATGGCCATAACGTTGCCATCAATTACTGCAACTGCACCCCGAGTCGCCGCGGCCACAAAATCACTATGAACCTGAAGAGAGTCAGCTACGGTAAAAATTATTTTATCGATAGAAGAATTGTGTGTAGTCCTTTCTAACTATTCTGTTCTTGTATATGTAGAATTAGAAAATTGTTTTATCTAAGGTACTACAGAGGACTGGAAAGTCACCTTTGGACTTTCAAACAATGTTAAGTAGAACTCAACATAGAGTGATAGATTGACAACTGAAGTGTATACCACCAATGTTCTTTCCACGCTTGGATTCAATGAAAAATCGAGAGTAAATCTAAAAGTTTAAGTGCCGAATTTCTGACTGGACAGCAGCCAAGATTGTTGTTGAAAGTATACAGACGATCTAGTTCCAGAAAGCCGTAAGCCACAAAAAATTCTAAATTGAATATTAAATAAGTTTTTCGTTACTCCAAGCGGTGAATAAATTCTCCCATTTAATACAAGTAATTTATGAATAAAAAAATTGTCCGCCTTGTAAAAATCTAATCCTAGTATTGACGCATCCCAATGATAAGATTCTACATATCTCGAAAGCTCCTTTTGCAAATAAGGTTACTATTAAATGAATGATTTACTGTTTTAACCGATGCTTGCCTTGAAAATCGCTCGTTCCCTCAATAACCGTTCAGGAAGATTTTTGCGTGGAAGTTCCCTCGTAGTTTGTAGTTCCTCGTTCCAGTCGCGAGTCTGACCTGGAATGTGTTCTTCGTATCCCAGTTTGGAAGAAAAAGCTATAAAAAAGTTTAATATTGAAACATAGGAAAATGATCTATTGACTCGAGTTCTACAATTACTTTGGGTGTGCATTCTATGTTTTATTTGAAAACCTAAATAGATGTGAAAAACACCACCCAATATTTTCTAAATTTTCTACTAAAAATTAAAAAATGCATTCGGGCATGGGCATATCTCAAAAGCACTGTAAAGCTTCAAAGGCATTCGACCGATTTAGAATTTTCGAACTTCAAGCTAACTCGAATCGAAATTTTTTTTCGCACACCTCTACTAACTTGATATTAAGTCACGCAGTCTACGTTCAGCACCTCCTTATCTCATTATCCTTACTAATATTTTTAAGAATTAAAAAATGGCATAATATTTTTTTCGCGTAATAGTACCGTAACAAAACACGGGCAGTCGGGACATTAGGGAGATTCAAGATCAAAAATGTTTTTAATTCTTTTGCTTCCAGCGCCGGATTTCGTTCCAATGACAAAAAAAAAAGATCTGTTGATATTTTCAGCTAAATCGGTTAATATTTACATTTAACACACACTCCTTAAAGCTACCCATATGATTAACCTGGGGAAAAGTGTACAAAAATGAAAAACCCACCTAACTTTCTCAGTTCTCGTTGAAATCTTCCATAAACCAAGGACAGCAACCATCTTTCAAATCCGAAAAAAGTAGTGTAAAGTAATACTTACAAATTTTGAAATTTTCAAAGTGGCTGACCAATAGAAGGTGAGCAAAATAGGACATTGTGTGGCAAAGACGAAAAGTTGTTCAATCCCGCACGAGTGTGAAGTTTGCCTACACCCACGAGTGGGCATTGACCAATGTCACCCGTACCGGACACGAAAGCTTTACATAAGTGTTACATATGAACAATATGTGAATCAGTCTAAAAGTTATATTTCTTTGAAATGTTTGTGGTTATTTAAAACATATTGAAATTAATGTAGATATTGCAATAATGCACCTTTGACAATTCGTCGCCCTTAAGTTATACTACGCCATGTCCACTTTTTGCAATTTTGGAACTATTATTATTTTTATGCTCGGTAAGGGTTAAGCTTTGTTTTTTAATAAATTTTTCCCTGAAATTGATTTGCTCAGCTATTACAATTATTAATTAGACTAGTGACATTAATTGGAAGTTAGAATTATATCACGAAATGTCCTTTTTTGCATTGCTATAAGTAAAAAAATGCCAACTTCGTAGTGCATATTTAATATGGATAACCTAAGTTCAATTTGAGAAATAACAATTTTCAAAAATATATTTAACCTTAAAAGTAACCATCGGAATATTACTCAAAAGTCAATAATTTGCAAATAATTAATTTAATTAGAGGTACGAAATACAACAGAATAATTTAAACTATCATTCAGTTAATCTTTTTACTTAAGAAATTCATGATAAATAGTTCATTTATAAATATTTTGTGGCCATGGCGTCCTATAATTCTTTGAAAAAAAATGAATTTTTTGAATCTTATATCACGCCATGGCCAAAACCAATTTTCCACATCAGATAAAATACATTCATAATAGTATTAAAATGTATGGTAATATGTTCTTGAAAACGCATTATTTTTTAACGATAAACTTACTTCGACATTTGACAAGGTTTTTGCGGAGTATATTATGGTTAAACTTTGAACCTCATTTTCTCAGTATGATAGTTAAGGGACAGGGCGTACAATAACTTTAGGGCGACGAATTGTAATGGCATATCTTTTTCAATAAAATTACAATACAGCTGACGACGAATCTAGTTTCTTCTCAATTAACACTGCACAGGCAGAGTTTTTCAAAGTTGATGTTCCAGAATTAACTTCATTGTATTTGATTCGCTTCAATGGTTGACTTTTCAATCACGAATTTGCTGTCGATGATATCAAGATTATAGACGAGGTTATCATTTGACCCATCTTTCTTTTATTGCTACTTGAATCCTCGATGTAACCTTCTGCAACTGCAGTAGACGTCCAGCCTCCGTGTTTCTTAATAGTTAGGAGATCTGATCAATCGCCGGTTAGCAACATCGCCGAGGTTCGTCGAAAGCTATGATCGGTGTACAGATTTGTATCAGACAATTGCAAGCATTTATTTGCCAAATTTATTTTTCCCAATCACTTGAATCTTGCACTTTCCGTTTTGAAAGTTCAAGAAAAAATTATCAGTATTCATACTGTTTGACCTCAGAACTTCGTACTTCGCGAAGATTTTTCAGAATGCACCATCAATATAACACTTACGAGAACTTTTTGTCTACGCATTCGCAAGTTAGCGAGTTATTCTATATAGCAAGCTCCTGTATAATACAAAAAATCGAAGCAACCTCAAATAAATATAGTCAATGTAATTTGTAAGGAAAAAATCTTATTTATATAAAAGTATTTTATTTGTAAATTCATTAGTATTTATTCTATAATTTTTACCTTTGTTTCTAAATAAGTGAAATTCGGTGCTTTTTTTATGAATCTTTCGATCTCTTCTACTGACAAGATTTTAGAGTTTTTGGGCTTAGATTTGGCCAACAGATTGTCTTTTCAGAAAGGCAACTAACCTTTTTTAGTTAATTATTTCGACACTGTGTCTTAGATTAATGGCGCTTTTCAACATCGAGTAGTTGGACCAGAGTGTTGATGGCTTCATTTTGTTTGACAATTTGTTGAAGTATGCCAGTAAAATATTATCCGGCAAATGTTCTGTTTTCATCGATTTCCTCCATTGCTTGAAGGTGAAGTAAGCTGCGTTGTATTTGTTCCCAGATATTAGAGGCAGCAAGATAAAGAAACTAAACTTAACCAGATGTTCTGGTAAGCTCAACCAGATATTCTGGTACCCATCGATTTTCGACTATCGAATTCCGATACTTTTCTACCTTCATGGACTTTTCCTAAACCCCTCTGAAATTACATGGACTGCATCCCAAAGAAAATTATCTAACAAAAGTTTCCGATAAAAGAGTGCAGCAACTCAGCAACTTCGAAGACTCGAAGCAAAAGCAGTATATCGTTGATGCATTCTGTTTCTGAAACTATTCGTTAAGACTATTTTGTTTGGGATTTTAAATAATACGCACTTAGATCATTTGGTCAGTATCACAATTCTCGAACATTCACTTTATTTATTTATTGTTTATAATGTTAATATTTTTGAGAATATTTATCACTATAATTATTTATACCTAAGTAACTGAAAATACAATGAACAAATCGCGATTGTTCGAGAATTGGACATTTACGACAAAGCGCCACTTGACTCATCCAGCAACACGACATGAGACAAGGGATAGATTTCTGGAAACTGACACAAGATCGCGACACTTCTTATCAGAAATATTGACCAGAATAGTTTTAACTAGAAAAAATCAACCAGAGTTAATGAACTAGAATTTTCTAGTCATATTAACCATAATTTCAGAATAAACTAACTAGAATTTTTTTAAGCAGACGCGTCATAGTAACTTTAACTAGAACTTTTTTTCAGTTCTAAATTTGAACAGCCGCCATCTTGGATTTTTTGAAAATTTCAGCTGTCAATGGCTACTGCATAGTTTCTGGAAATAAATATGCTTAGCTTGCCAAGTTTAAAAGTCCTTCGTTGCAAAATCGTCGACTACTGCTGTTGCACAGGTTCTGGAAATAAATTAAAACTATATTGCCAAGTTTGAGGCTTACATTGAAAAAATTGAGAAATGGATAGTGTTTTTTTTTTCTTCAAATTTAAACAGCCGCCATTTTAAATTGTTTCAAAATTTCGGCTGTCACTGAATATTACTAAAGACCCGAACTTTATGTAAGTCGTATAATCTCACAATGCTTTAGAATCGAAGTTAACTTAACATTTTTGCGATATCTGAAGTGTGCATGCAGAACTATTTATTTTTATTGCATAATTTTATTTTCATGAAAAAATAGAAAAATAATTGATTGTTTTTAGCTTATTTATTTCAGTTTCGCCGCTATCGTGTACTTCGCAAAACCAGGCCGTGGTGATCGCCAATAGCTGCCTAGAAAAATCTTTTTTCGTTGTAAGGGTCTTATATGATTGGGTTGAAAAGTGTTGGAAATCCTAATTCTTTTTTATTTTCGTCCTTTTGATCCATAGTATAATTTAATTAGTGGGACTTCCCTGGTTTTCAAGTATGAAATATACAAATAATCATCATTTGCAGGAAATCTATTTTTGAGACTATTTGGACTAAATTTTTTTTCGATCGTATGGAAAAGATAGTTTTAAACGCAATAAAATGTATAAATTATTGCATGTATACATCAGTGTAATACAGTATAAATTTTCAAACTATACCACTGATTTCATAGTTCATCATTTCTTTTCTTTCTGCAGTTTTTATAGATTAACATATTTAACCCTCTGCCTTGAACAGCGTATCCCCACTTTGTAATCTACACCAAGTGACCACCTCACCGATACACAGTACATGAGTGTTAGTGCAAGAGTTTCGATATCGTATCTAAAAAATTGCATGGACCCCCTGAATAAGATATTTTCTTAATAATAAATAAATTATTAATAAAAAGTATTAAAAATTAGGTATCAGTATTAAAGTTCAAGAATATTCATCAAAACTGCTTTAAATTGGATAAAAAATGACATATTTATGATACGAAATCATCACGTGGTACATAACCTCAAGCAGGAAACGTCAAAGTGAACAAAATACCTTTAACTGGCAGAATTGCTCAAAATTCAATTAATTTAAGGTAACGTTGTGTATTAAAACGAATTTTTTGTAAGATTTCATGCCATTTTTGAGCCTAAAAGGTCATTTCACATTTTGCCATAGTAGAAAGGAGAAGATATGTTTTCGTGACAGGTAAGGAAGAAAGTTATACACAGAATTTCTAATTTTTAATTTACTATCCTTCTTAAATTATTCAGGTTATAATTTTGAATCAAAGTACTTAAATTTGTGATTGATTATGATAAGCAATTAATTATTCTTTGCATAAAGGTACGTCGCATTCTTCACACATGAAAATTGTTCTTTTGATTACTCCGTTGATTTTGCAGACTCGACATCTTTTGTGATTTGTAGTTTTTTTTTTTTATCAAGTGATAAAGGGAACTTTTAACAAAATTGCTTCAAAGTGGCTAAAAAGTGACAGGGTTATTACACGAAAACCATGTGGAACATAACCTCAAGAAGGAAACGTAAAATTAAACAAAATACCTTTGAGAGGAAGAATTGTTCAAAATTCATTTAATTTACATTTAATGTAAGATAAGTTTGTGTATTAAAACGTTTTTCTGTCTTCAAAATGAAAGAAGTAATCAAAAGAACGATTTTCATGTGTGAAGAATGCGACGAACCTTTATGCAAAGAATAATTCATTGGTTAACATAATCAATCAACAATTTAAGTACTTTAATACAAAATTATAAGCTGAATAATTTAAGAAGGATTGTAAATTAAAAATGAGAAAATTCTAAATTTTTTGTAAGATTTTCTTACTTAACTGTCACGAAAACATAACTTCTTCCAACTATTGCAGAATATCAAATCGCCTTTTAGGCGCAAAAATTGCATGAAATCTTGCGAAAAATCATTTTAATACACAACGTCATCTTAACTTAAATGTAAATTAAATTAATTTTGAACAATTCTTCCACTCAAAAGTACTTTGTTCAATTCGACGTTTCCATCTTGAGGTTATGTTCCACATGATAGTTTTTGTATCATAAACCTGTCACATTCAGAGTTGCTACCACGAAGTAGTATAAGGAGATCCAACTCTATGGGCCATTTCGGAAAATTGTACCCCCAATTTTCCGTGCCCACATCCTATAGCACTTCAGATTTCGTGTTCTAGCGCCTCTTACGGAAACCTTTATAACATAGGTTTTAGAGTTGGGTTTCAACAGTTTCAAATTTCGTCATGAGAGGCGCTACAATACGTAATCTGGTATGCTGTGGGTATGCTAGGAAGTGGGCACGGAAAAATGGGGGGTATCCTTATATTAGAGTTGGATCTCCTTATACTACTTCGTGGTTGCTACAGAATCAGAATCCAAAAATTTCCTGACTTTTCCAGGTTTTCCAGACCGTAAAAGTAATTTTTCCTTGACCTTTTCGTATGCGTTTTTAAATCCACCCCTCCCCCCAAACAATAGAAAAACTCAATTTTCACAATAAGCTTCACAACCGTAATTGGAATATGATTTTGTGTTGTAAATAGAGATAACTAAAAATGTTAAAACGTATTTAATAAAATCTAGTTTTGGTACAATCAGTCAGTGATCCTTTTTGTAGATCACAGCTTAGAACAATAAAAGTTTTATAATAATAATCCAAGTTAACCCAAGAACAACAACGTATGGGTGGAATCCCACCCAAACTCTGATTACTTGATTTGCGCATGCGTTTATTTTTATTATAACCTACTCCTTCCCAGTACCCTCAAATCTAGTCTTTTTCTAACCTTTGCAGGTCATGAAGGACAGGAAAGGCCATTCATTTTGCAAAAATGTGGTAAATGTGTATGTGGTGAGCATAAAAAACTGATTTGCTATGGCTGCCTGAATGCTGATGATCTTTCAACAAAATTCGATTGAGAAACATGTTACCTACTTTGTTCACAAAAATTTTTTCCCTCAAAAAGAAAAGTTTTTTTATACCTATTTGATTTTGATGAGTTTTTCCGAGAAAAGTTTTGTATTTGATTTTTTTTGTTCATGAAGAGATTTTTTTCTAGTATTATTTATTACCAAGCATTATTTGTAATAAAAATTTTCACTGAAAAGCAATATTTTATTACTCTGAAATGGATTACCAACCATCTCTTCCCTTCAGAATTTCAAATTCATCACAAATAACAGGAAATATTAAGTTGAGTTGAATCCCACCCCACGTTGTTAGTTATGTTCTGAAACTTCACTTTGTTGTTCTTGGGTTAAATGAATGTAAGATTACCCTCTTCTGTAGGTTCACGTCCTCAACTATTTGGTTAACAATTGGTATTTTTAAGTTAAAAACTAATCTATTCCCTTGAAAATTCAAATATATTGGTTGAAATTTCAACTGTTACATTTTGTGTGAAAAAGTTGGAAATTCAACTATTTTTTTAATTCCTTTACTTTTATTAATAATAATTAAACTATTTTTGGTTAATTATTCAACAATTGTTATGACAAACTTAAATATTTGGTTGAAGATTAAATAGTTACGTTTTTTGGTTGAAAATTCTTTTTTTATTTAATTTGTAGTTAAAAATTCAACTATTTTGTTAAAAATTCGTGTCTTTAGTTTTAAAATTCAACTAGTTTTGTTTA
>CAKNWU010140186.1:3350-14859 GCA_932072015.1 Andricus quercustozae | reverse complement strand
AACTTGTCGAAAATTATTCAATTGTTTCTTCAATACAATATTTTAGGGCCCAGTGAGTCTCAATGAATTTCAACCTAAAAGTCTTTGTATTCGCCGGTTTTTTGTAGAATGCTACTACAAAATGAAAATATTCGGGTCCTTTTTTTCAAAAATCAGCTTTTCGGAATTTATTTTTAGAATTTGCAAGTTTTCGATTCTGGGCGTTATTAGTTTGTAAAAATGGTGTAAAATAGTCCTATAGAAGAATCTTGTAAAATGAAGAACGGTTGTTTTATAAAGGTGTGAATTCTTATAGAGATTTGCAAGATTTAGTTGATGTTGCGGGGAGTTCCGAGATTTCCGACGCTGCTCATGATCAGAACTCACGTGGTATTCTATAGACTCCGCTAAACTCGACGGCTTTCGGATTCAGTCGGCTTTTCCTTCCTCGCATAGGAGCGTATGTCGGAATGATCCACACCACCTC
Organism: Andricus quercustozae; assembly: GCA_932072015.1. Taxonomy (NCBI): domain Eukaryota; kingdom Metazoa; phylum Arthropoda; class Insecta; order Hymenoptera; family Cynipidae; genus Andricus; species Andricus quercustozae. Next base: position 14,393 of record CAKNWU010140186.1, on the reverse strand, counting down.
ACCTCTGTACACACTTAGCCAAAGATTTCCAAGATTTCTCACGAATGCTAGATTGCTGAGAGATTTCCAAGAGTTCCTCCAAGAGTTCTCTTAAGATTTCCCGCGTAGCAATCTAAGATTTCTTCGTGAGTAGCCCCTCGCTTATAGCACCATAGAACAACAGGTATAAATTTGTCTAAATTCTTTCACAAGGCTTTTTTACTCAGTTTTGAACGGCTCACGTAGCCCAGTATCCAAAACTTTTTAATTCTGAAAAAAGTCCAAAAGGTGATTTTTAAAAAAGGCCCCCATAGATGATTTTTATTTTTTTCTTAAACAACTTCTTCATAATTCTTTAGTTACATTCTGTAAAAAACCAGCGAGTGTAAAGACCTTTAGTTTGAAATTGGTTGAGGCTCACCGTGAGGGATCGTTCAAAAACTGCTTCACACTTCTACGGGTGGGGAGACACGTTTTGTTGCAATTTGTGACGTAGAATGGGGGGGGGGAGGAGTTAACGCAGAATGTGACATCACACATGGAAAATATAAATGTGAATAACAATATTTTATGAGTAAAACATCTGAATACAGACTTTACACTCCTTCCCCTATTCTTCTCTTTTCCCTTTTTGTAAATCCTCTTCTTTCCCCTTTTTTCAAGAAACTTACCCTTTCTCTCGTTTTTTCGCTAAATATAGTTGAAAAATCGTTTTATTGGTTTAAGATTGAACTATTTAGTTGAAAATTCAATTTTATTTGTTAAAAATTTATTTTTTTAACTGATAAATAACCGATTTAATTTTTGATTGAAAATTGATCCTTTTTCTTGAAAATTTAACTAATAAATTCTTCATTGAAAATTCATCTTTTTTAGTTTAAAATTCAACTACTTGGTTGCAATTTGAACTGCTTTGTTAAACAATCATTTTATTGGTTGAAGATTTAACTATTTCTTTGAAAATTTGTTTGTTTTGCTTGAAAATTACCTTTTTTTGTTGAAGATCAATTTTTTTATCTGCGAATTTAATTATTCCATTTTCAGTTGAAGGTTGATCGTTTTTAGTTAAAAATTCAACTATTTTGTTGAAAATGAACTTTTTAGTTGAAAATGTTTTGGTTGAAAATTTAACTGTTTTGTTGAACATCCGTCTTTTTGGATATAAAATTCATCCTTATGGATTGAAAATGTAACTTTCTTCTGAAATATTTGTTTTCTTTGCTTGAAAATTTAACCACTTGTTTGAAAATGCAACTGTTTTTAAATCAAGTTTAAGTTTGTTTTGTTCAAGAATTTGACCATTTGGTCGATAATTTATCTTTGTAGGTTAAAAATTCAACTATTTAGTTAAAAATATAACTTATTTTTAAAGATTCGTCCCTTACTCTTGAAAGTTTAACTATTTGTTTCTGAATGCAACTGTTTCGTTGAAAACACATTTTTTTTATTGAAAATTTAACTATTCAGTTGAAAATTCATCTTTGTAGGTTGAAAATTCTACTATGCGGTCAAAAATTCAAGTATTTTATTGAAAGTTTAATTATTTTGTCGAGAATTCGTCTTTCTTGGAAGAAAATGCATCTATCTTCTAAAAAATTTAACTTTTTTACTTGAAGGTTCAACTATTTGTTTGAAAATTCAACAAATTGCAGTTGAAGTTCTATCTTTTTTTTTTACATTTGACCACTTGTAAAAAAACTCAACTATTTGGTTGAAAAATCATCTTTTTTGGTTTTAAAATTTAACTGTTTAGTTTAAAATACAATATATTTCGACTTGAAATCTTAGAAATATGATACCTTAATTAATTTTATTCAAAAGTTTATCTATTTTGTGTCATATTTTTGGCGTTTATCAAACAAAATCGAAGAAAAAATTTCGACTTGAAGGGGGTGTAGGGGAGGGGGTGTTCGTATTTGTGACGTCACCCTGGGGTTCCAAGCTTTGTGTGGTGATCTGTGACGAAGAATAAGAGGGGTGGAAAATGTTTTTAAAATAGCATAACGTAGTTTTTGGATAGTCACTCAGTCCATTGCTCGCCGTCACATTCATCTTTCAATTTCTATCGCATAAAATACTAGACAAAACAAAAAATCTATTTGCAGATGATTCAGAGGACGATTCAGCACTTCACTCAGATTCTGAGGATACGATTGACCCAGGAAGTAGTCCTTGCACACGGCTTGAAAGTCCTGCACCTGTTTTATCACCCTCACCTGGATCAGCAAATTCTGGAAAAATGTCCATCACACCTGGAGGAGCCTCTGGTGGTCGAAAACCAAGGAGAAGACGAACTGCCTTTACCCATGCACAGCTTGCTTATTTAGAAAGGAAATTTCGTTGTCAAAAATACCTCAGCGTCGCTGACAGAAGCGACGTTGCTGACGCACTTTCTTTATCGGAAACCCAGGTGAAAACCTGGTACCAGAATAGAAGGTGATTAAAACAATGTTTGATGTTTGTAATGGTCTCGATAATGGTCATTTTAGCATGCAATTCCTATATTTAATTCTGGACAACATAAATTCAGGGCCCGGATTAAAGAACCGGTTACAACTTGCAGGCGCTCAGAGTGAAGACCATACCGCTAAGTGACATTCAGGGTTCCTCCTCTCTAAGAGACAGAAAATTAGAACCGGTTCTTTAATTCGGGCTCTCAATTACATTAGGATTTATTGTAGAGAGAAATAATCGAAACAAGTGTTTTTTGACTTTTTAAGGACAAAGTGGAAGAGGCAGAATCAGTTGCGCTTGGAGCAACTTCGTCATCAAGCGACGGTAGAAAAGGAACTTCTTGTTCGTGGTGTGGGTCTCCATCATGGCAGTATAGACGCCTACTGCCCCCCATATTCTCAAAGCCAAGCATCTTCTCATCAAGCACCACCACCCCCGCCACCCGCCCCCACAACTGCCTCCACAGCTGCATTTTTATCAACAGCTGCAGCTCTTTTCCGTAATGTCACATACGTCCATGGTTGCCCTCTTTAACCCAACCAGAACATGCTGTTTGAAAACAGTCATTACACTTTCTAGAATTTTCTAAAACTTTAATCTATATTTCACAATAATTAAATAAAAATGTTTCGACAGGAATCTTATTCTGAAATCTGAATTAAACCATAGGTTGCAAGATTATAGTTTGTGGAATGAAATTTGTACATATAGGAAAGTCGCGATTTTCCACAAGGATTATAAGGTAAAAGAAAATTAAAGAGTTTATATGATTTAAAATAATTTGACATATATAAAATTTATTTTCTACTTTGCAAAGCAGTTTCAATTTCAATATGTAAATATAGAAATTTCAAGACCTAATATGAAATTTTAAAATATGTATGTAACAGATGTGAGAATCTTCGTTTTTCATCACTGTGCAATTTAATGTGTAAATATGTAATTATCGCGAGTTCGTTGTCGCAAGAATATTAACTGTTGTTCTGCATGGTAATATGGTGTCTGGTATATCCTTCCAATTTTGGATTAATTGTAATATATATTTAGAAATCTAATTTTATCTGCTTAATTAGTTTTTGAGATATTAATAGACATTGTTCATATTAAATAAGACGAGCTTCGAGAATGATACCAAAGAATATTTATTCCCGGCTAACGATAAAACTATAAAAGATCTTGTCAATATACTGTAATTAATTAGATGAATATAATGATTATGCAATATAATTTATATACGTATATTTATTATTGACTGTGAAGGTTATATTCTTCAGTATTAAGGACTCGAATTGTGTTAGCTACACGTTACCTCTGTGATCGCGTCCTTCAGATCTTACAAAATATTTGAAATTTCTAAAGATTATGATGAAAAATTTTTAATAATTTTAAATGTCGATTGACTAAAAATTAAGTGTCAGCTATTACTCCGTGATAATAAAATGTTTTTTTCTTTTCATTCGAAAAATTATGTCAATTTCAGTGATTTTAGGGAAAGCGATTACATGTTACTGTACAGTCATTTCTGTAGATAAATAAATAGATGATGAAAGTAAAATCTGTATTTTATAATGAAACCCCTCCACCTTTGTCATATATTTAATAAGGATCACAGTTTTTTGTCTGCTCTTATTGAACTCTATACTCGAAAAAATATTTTGTTGACTCAACAAACTTTTTTTGTTAGTGGAATTTTGTTCACTCGATAATGGCCAAATTGAATTTTCTGGTTTATATGAAAACAGTATTAAAGGTATTTCGAATAAATATTGCTCAATCATCATTGAAAATTGAAAATAAAGGTTTTTTAAAAATCGTTACACACAAAAGTTTATTAAGAAGCATATTAAAATTAGAATTGAACAAATAAAATCTTTACTAATATTTATTATTGAATCAATTTTTAATATGATTCTAAAAATTGTATGAATTTAAAACATGTCTAACACAAATTGAGTAGTTTTCGAAATTTGTTAGAAAATGTCGAAGAATAAAATGAATGAAATGAAATGAACTTAACACCTTTAATTCTTTTTGAGTATCTAAAACTAAACTATTATTTCACTTGCTTTTAATTTGCTCAATTCTAATTTTAATATGCTTCTCAATTAATTTTTATGGGTAATGATTATAAAATTTCTTATAATATTAAAACTTTCCACTTTTTTAATTGTTTTTTTCATTTATCTTTATTTTGCATATATTTGCATGTGTGGTTGTCCATATTTATCCGTTTATTTCTTGACGTTTAAATATTTAAATTTCCAAGAATTTTATTATTAGTCATTATAAATTGAATAGTGGCGTTCCAAAACGACATATCCCTAATTTTGACATTTTTACAGAAGGAACATAAAACGTTCGCAAAAATCGAACTTTCCATGTAGGAAAAAAATATAAACAAGCTTTCGAGATACATCAGTGTTGAATTGAACCGTAAAAAGTTGAATTGGGAAATTTCATCAGGTTCTGAGAAAATGGAGAGAGATTTTTTTTCGCTTGAAGTGAAAAATTGTCAACAATGGTAATGAAATAGTATATTACGTGGCAAAAGGCGAAACCGAGTGAATGCAAACGAGCATGAAGTTGGCTGCACGAGGGGGCTGCGAAAAACCGCCATTTTCGATCTTCGTATTGTGAAAAATCTAATTTCCATGTCAGAAATAAACACAAAACTTGCTCCGGAGAAACTTCAATAACTGAGCCGTGAAAGTTTGATTGAAAAACCTCATTCAGTTCAAAGAAAATGTGGGGGACAATTTGTATGGATCAAGGCACATGTTTCCTCAATTTTAGACGGTGATATAAATCCTTATTTTAAATTAAAAGAAGCAAAACAAAAATACATATATATGTAGCTGTTGAGTTGCAAAAATTGCTCAAAGTTCCAGAATGTCACAAAAACTTACAAAAAAAGAGTCAAATAAATTTTAATTCAATAAAATATGAATAATTGCAAACAAAAGTTGAAAGTTGACATAATACAAAGAAAAAAAATTTCCATAATATATATTAGAATTTAACTGCGGCTTTTTGGGCCAATAATTCCATATTTGAAACATTGTTGGATATGTCCTTTTCACTGAAAACAAAATGTAATTGAATCAAGAAAATGATTTACTTTTTCGCATTTAGACACATTTTTCTTTGTGCCGAGTACTCTTTACTTAGTTTAATAAAAATTACTTTATCCCAAGTAAGTATGGGTCAAAATATGAAGAAGTCAATGTTCTTTTCAGAGTTTGAACGCAAAGTCGGCCATAAGACCCCAAAAGTGGCAAAAAGTTCAGAATTAATCAGATTTGTATAAAACTTGATATAAGGGGGTTATGAGGTTGAATTTTATTTCAAAATTGGAATATTTAAAGTGGCGGATCCAATATGGTGGTAAAAATGTCAAAATTTGCACGTATTTACGTGAAACTTGGTATGAGGGGAGTTTTTGAGGTTTCTAATTTCGAATTTGGTGTAAAAACTGGAAAATTAAAAGTGGCGCATCCAATATGGTGCTCAAAATTTCAAGATGTTTACTTATCTGCATGATTCCTATTATGGAGGTGTTTTTGGGCTCGCTGATTTCGAATTTGACATCAAAACTTCAAACTTGAAAATAACGGTGTTGCATGGAAATTGGTACTCAGTGGTTTTTTTAAGTTTTAAATTTGAATATATTTTTGACGCATATTTGATATATCAAAGTACGCTTTTAAAGACTGAATAGTTAAGATTCAGGTAAACGTCACATGAAGCAAACTTAAGAAAAGAGAAACCTGCCTACTTTTTTCTACTAAAAACCGGGAATTGGGACATTTGCTTGATATATTTGGTTATAAAGAATTAAATTTATATATTTTTAAAATATTTCGCAATTGACAATTATTTTGAAAACAGTTTCAATGTGGTTATTAAGAAGAAATGTGGCCTAGAGATGAAAACAAAAATTAAATAATTTTTGATAAAATTATTTATAACAATAGAAATTGTTTACGTATGGTGATAATTCGTTACTATATATCTATCTAGCAGTGAATCTAACAAATTCAAAACGAACATAAAAAATTTAGCAGTTATGTACCATATTCCAGAATTGTTTCATATTAGTTATGTTAAATATTAATAGAATTATTTATGTTCTATGGAGTAAGTTTATTTTGAAATTTTTCTTCAGAAAAAAAAAACATATTGTTGAAATTGCTAAACTTGTCATTTTTAATTGTTTAGATACTAGTGAACGCCAAAAAAATGAAAAATGTATGCAAGCTAGGTTTTTGCGAATTTAATTCTGCGCATTTCTAAATAAAAACATCAAAATCCGTCCAGAAAAAGAGCCTGTAGAGGATTACGAACAGTAAATTCTGATTTTCTTCCACAAATGTGAACATGGGCAAAATTGGACAACTTTTTCTTGAAGTGTGTAAATTAAACTTTGATTAGAAGGGGCACGCTGGGGAAGGATGAATCAGAAATGTGTGCAAGTCTGAAAAAACTAATAATCGAAAAAATGTTCCACTGCAAATATTAATCGGTACTTTGTAATGTTATCAATTTTTTGTCCTATTTGGATATGTCTATTAATGAAAAAACAAGAAGTAAAAAATTAAAATATGCAAGAAATATAAAATGTACACCAACGATGTAAGACTTGATCTAATAATATGAGATTTTAGTCAAACTTGCTCCGATATGTCCGTATTAATGCCCTATGTTTACTTTTCCTACATATAGAAGTAGGCTTGACATATAGAGGCCCGGCCTTTTTAATTGTTTTTCAGGGTAGGCATGTCAAAGGTAGGTATTTCCAATAATTTCAATAAATTAAAGGATTGTATAGGACCTCCGATTGTTCCAAAGGATTTATAGGATTTTAAAATATTTTAAGTTATTTTAACAGATTCCAAAGAATTTTAAGATATTAAAAAATTTGCAACGTATTTTAAAGAATTTTGCAGGATTTCTAAGAATTTGAACTTCGATTTTAAGGGATTTCAAGAGAACTTTGGGAAATAAATAAAATGAAATGAGATTTCAAGGAATTGCTAGCGATTTTATACATTTCAAGGGATTGGAAGGTATTTCAAGGAATTTCACAAGATCTAAAGGATTTGCTAATTCTACAAGAACTTCAAAGATTTCGAGGGATTCGAGCTGTTTTTTTTAGAGAAATTTAATGAATAAGTTTAATTGAATTTATATTCAAGGGATTTTGAATATGTTATTGAATATCCAAGGATTTAAAAGATTTCTAGGAATTTGAGCGGGTTTTTAGAGAATATTAATAAATAAGTTTAATTTAAATTATAGTAAGGGATTTTAAATGAGTTTACAAGATTAAAGGAATTTTATAAAACCACCAATTATTTCAAAGGATTTACGGAATTATAAAAAAGGTTAGGACTTTCAGCTATAGTAAAAGATTCCAAAGAATTTCAAGAGATTTCGAAAATTTCAAGGGATTTCAAAGAATTTTGTAGGATTTCCAATGATTTTAAGCTCGATTTTTAGGGATTTCTAGAAAAGTTTGAAAAATAAATGAAATTTCAAGGAATTTCTAGCGATTCCTAATGTTTCCAAGAATTTTAAGGTATTTTAAGGAATTTCACAAGATTAAAAGGATTTTATTGAATCCCCAAGAATTAAAAATTAAAAATTTAAGGGATTTCCAAAGATTTCTTTCGATCGTTACATAAAAAATATATTTTTCACCGAAAATGCGGCCCTTACCGCAAGTCTTACTCCTTTTTAGATTATGTATAAAAAAACTAGACAAAATGGCTTCTCCGTTTAGCCTCAGTTTTACAATTGGAATTCCCGGACGATTTCTAGGGGCCTTGACTTATTAAATTAAATGGAATTTCAAGGGATTTTAGGGTATTTTAGAGAATTGCATCAAATTTAAAGGATTTTATTTCATCTCCAAACTATCCAAAGATTTAACAATTTTCAAAAGATTTCAAAGATTGTCAGGTAGTTTGAACAGTTTTTAGAGCACTTTAGTGAATAAGATTAATTAAATTTATATTGAATGGATTTCAAATGTTTTCTACTTATTGTAATGGATTTTTATGATTTCCAAAGATTTCAATGCTTTTTAAGGCATTTCAACAAATTTCTAGATAAATTTAGGAAATAAAATAAATTTTATTTTAAAGGATTTATATTGATTTCAAGAATACAAAGGATATGAAAAAATTTCAAGGGATTTAAAAGATTTTAAGTTACTTTAAAAAATTTTTTAAATAATTTGAAAGGATTTACAACATTTTAAGGGATGTTAAAGACCAATTTCAAGGGGTTTCTACAGAGCTTTGGAGAATAAATTTAATGAATTTTATTTTCTAGGGATTTTAAATTATTTCTACAGATTTCTAACTCTATTTCAAATATTTTAAAGGAATTCAAAAGGTGTTCAAATATTTCAAGGGATTTCCACGCATTTTGACAGATTTTAAGGATTTAAATGGATTTAAAAATATTTCCAAAGGTATCAAGGGATTTCAATGAAATTTCAAGCACTTTAAAAATATTATGGGAATTCACAAGGTTGTTCTGTGTAAAGCTATTTGTGCAGAATCGCTATTTTTATGTTCCTTTGTATTTTGTCTACTTTTTACATTAATTCCTGCAATATGTTTATATTAATTGTTTGAATGCTGATTGTGTTTTCATTTTTTTATATAATAATACTTAATATATTGAATTTCCTATAATCGCGAAAAATCATAGGAAATTGATTATAGGAAAATCATTATAGGTCTATACTGATTTTCCTATGATATTTTTTCATAAGGGCAGGTTGCAATTTTGCATAAAAGTCGCTTTCGTTCCTTTCTTCGATCTCAGTTTTTGGTAGTACTTAATTTATTTTTCAGAGTTTTTTAAATCTACATATTATTATTAATATTAAATAATAATAATATGTAATAACAGTGGATTATCTGCCATTAAGAAAATAAAATGGTTTATATGTATATTTATGATCTTTTTAAAAGAACCGCCAACTCCCGGTCAATAAATCAGGTCCTACTTAATTTTCTTGCAATCTCAGGCCTCTATGGAAGGGTACTTTTTACCGCCTTTTCGGGACTCCTGGCCCAGCGTAGAATGCCACGATTCAATTTTAAAATTGTCGAATATAAATTTAAAATTGTTTAACTTTGAACGGTTCTTTATATGATTCCAATTATTAATAATCAAATGCATGTACACACTTGATACGTAAAGCGTATAAGTTGAAGTCTGTAATATGATACCACTCGATTTTAATCAATATTAATGGATTGCTTGAGATATTTCGTGTACATGTATAATGGTAGGAATCGACCTACCATTAAACGAAACATCACAAGTTGAAGAGCGAATAAGATGCGCGTGCCCAAGTGCCAAATAGGACTTACGCACGTATGAACTGCATGCACATATCCAGATACTCACAATACACACGTGGCCAAGAATACACGAGTACTTGGCCCCCGCAGCTTCATTGTGGCCCTTCTCTCTGGATCGTGCCGCTTGTTCTTACTTTCGACCCTCAAAACAGAAAACAGGGAAAGAAAACGATGGAAAAAGAGATAAAACGACAAGGGTTCTGTGACTTTATCGCAATTTTATAGCTAAATTCCAACTGAAAATTTCTTTCGAAATTTTGTAATAGAAATACAGTTGAAATTGTATGAAAAGGCACCGCAAACTGGGGCTAAGCGTCGCACGTCTAATTCTGTATTTGAAACGCGATATTTCTTCTTCTAGGTTTTGCAAAGTCTTACAATGTTTAGTTGCAAGCCTCTGTATTTTTTAACTGGAAAAAGCAATTATCGCAACCAGACATGCAGAATCAAGGGTGAGCCGCTTTCCCCCACATACGTCACTTAGCCCCAGTTTAATCTATAAAAAACTTATTTTCAGATTTATAAATGAATTTTATATACTGTGGTGACAAAACAGTAAAAGTAAATCTGAAATTATTCAAATTAAATAAAATTAATAAAAATATGAATGTAACGATATATCAGTTTCATCGAAGTGCTTGTTTTTAAATCAGGGAGCAGAGAGCTTGTGTTCAGTTCCACACAATTAATCTTGTTATTTAGCCACGTATCAATTGAAAAAGGTTTTGACTTGTATCGACTTCACCCAATTACTTTTAGATAAAGTGCTCGCACGTTTTTTGCCACGTGCCTCACATGTAGCTATTGCATGGCATTTCAGTAGTAAAATACTTTAGCGGGTAGACCACTCTGTTTTCCAACCAAAACACAAAACCGCAACATAAGACATAATTGTTTTCTTCGACTAACAAAAAAATATTGTTGTTATTTGAGCAACGTTTTTTTTGTCCTAACAAAAATTTTGTTTATTGTAACAAAAACATGTGTTTGACTGCAAACCTTTTGTAACCGTAGCAAAACCTCGATTTTCGTTGAAACCAAAAAAATGCTTCCACATATTCCAATGTTTATGTTGATTCAACCAAAATTTTTTCCCAGTGAATATTGAAAAAGTCTTTTTTTGATGTAAACATTTCTTAAATGCAATATGAAAAAAATCTCAAATTAGTATTTGAAATTAGCATTTTTCAGGTTAATATTTCTGCTTATATACGTGAGTTTTAAACCT
>CAKNWU010140132.1:852-14937 GCA_932072015.1 Andricus quercustozae | reverse complement strand
AATAAAAACGTCAATTTAAGTAAGAGAGGCATCATCGACGAAGAGATTTTGAATGTAGATTTCAACCAAGATGAGCTAAAATTGTTATAATAGTCAACTGTAAAAATAAATTAATTTTGACTTGTAGAGTGCGTTTGAATCTTGTAGAAATATTCAGCTGTTTTGTTAGAATTTTTTCAAACACAATTTTTCACGTTTGGATGTAATATTGAGTCTGAACTGTAAAGTTATTTTTAACGGTAATTTTGTCAATTTGTTTACGCGTAAGTTATCAGTAATACAATTATTTTTAATTTGCAGAGAAAAATCCAACCAATAAGGATGATGATTGATATTAGATGAGAATTATTTTACAAATTTCATGAAATAATTTCGTTGCGTTTCTAGAGCTTTTAGGAGATTTTTCATTTGGTTGTTATAAGAATAAAAAAATTAAATGTTTTATGAATTATAATTATATTAAATTAAGTAAATTCGATTGTCGAAAAAAATGGGTTTCATGAAAAAAATACTGTTTTTTTTATTATAATAAGCATTTTTTTTTAAATTCTCCAGCATTTTTGAGTTTCTATAATACTTAACGTATATCTACTGACACGTTTTAATTTTCCATGCTTGAAAAATTGAGGTATAAATTGATTTATTATTTTTAAATCCATTTTGAATTTTGGATTGCTCCGCTTTCAAAAACGAAGAAAAAGAGTTACGACACATTTAAAACACTATCAAGAGATACGACACTGTGGAAATAAAGCTGAGAGTTACGATACTTTTCCAACATGACAACGAGATACGACAGATTTAACATATTCGCTGGAGATACGTCAAAATGGCTCGGGACCGTCGATCTTCAGTATATAGAATTGTTATTAAATTTGTTAATCAAGACAGTAAAATTTATAAAACTAGTTCAAGCCTAAAAAATGAACAATATTTTTTTATTATTATTTTTTAGTAAATTTTCATATATTTCCGAATCTTTACGTATCTGTATTATAGTATAGAGGGACCGCGGTGATGTTAATAAAAGTACGATATGAATAATGTGAAAAAGTGACTTGTTTTTGAGCAAATGTTCTATAGTATTTTTGTATGAGGAGTAATATTAAAAGCAAGTTTTACAATCAACCACTTTACTACTTTCCTGATAATTTTGAAATGAAAAACTAAAAAATGTGTTGTTCACAGAGCGAAAAATTTCGTCCCTTAGAAAATTTACATTTTTTTAAGGATCTTGAAGGATTTTTCGAAAATTAAAATTAAAAAACTTCCCTGGTATATACAACACAGAGGCATCCCCCTTAGCATTCGGCTTTCCCTAAACTAAATATTGTATGTAGTCAATTATGAATCAAAAGATAAAGACAATGAAATTGGGTGAAAATAATTATTTTATCATTACTTTTTGTTATTGGTGAAGCATTTCTTTTTTCATTTACTTTTTCAATATTCTGTCCACTAAACCTACATATATACATCGATATTAGTTGTATGCAACTATTTACACTAATAAAAAATCACTTACTAATATTGAACTCTGCTAATAATTAATAAATATTTGTAAATTATACTATGATAAATAGTGCGAAATTTGTACATGAAAGATAATTAAAAATACTATTTAAACGTATAAAAAGCAGCACAAAAAGGATTTTCATAAATAAATTTTTAGTTACAAGTGCAGGCACAGAAAAAACTGAGGGTTCACTAAAGTTGCGGCTTGAATAAAAGTTGGTATCTTTTAGAACTTGAACTCCAATAGAAACCAGTAGAGAACCAAACGGGTTCCTTTGGAGACTTGAGTCAGAAGAACCTGAAGGTGCATTCACAAACCGACCGCTTGCAAAGTAGGCTTGGTAAATTATGGATCGATTTGCAGTTATCAACCGATGACTTAAGACGAAAAATGTCTTCCATATGAATACGCCTTTATGTTTAAAAGTTTACTACATAACCTGCAAATGATATTTATCAAGAGCCGGTGACTCTTCTGTAAAAACCGATAGAATAAATGTGTCGTGAGATTTGACCGCGTTCGAGTGGCGCCATGACGGTACTGGCAGTACTTTTAGGCCCACAATTATTCAAATGCATAGGAACAATAGAAATTTGATTGATTTTAATTCCTGATACACGTTTTTCCCATATATTTATCTTGGGAAAATATTTTTTAATAGGGGAGAGTGGGGTATGGCGTCGGCTCGGGGCACGATGACTCTTACAAATCACGCCCGTATTTTTTGATATTCATATTAGATTTTGACATAAAATAGTTTTCTCAGTTTAGAAAAATAGTGATATGATGCAATTTCTTTTTTAAAATTCACGTCAGAAGAGTAATTATGAACAAACAGTTTTGGCGGAAATCGATGAAAAAGTCTTTGGCTGAAAATAAGCACTTACTGCATATTTAGATTTTAATAGGTAAAGTATTATATTAAACTTCTGGTATCATGATTTATTTCTATAAAAGTTTTAAATGTATTAAAATTAATTAAATCTGTGACCGTCGCATATGGGGTATGACGCCGCGATGCGGCGTGCCCATGTATTTCAACAGTGAGAAACAGGTTATAACTGCTTTGATGGGACCTTCGTACAGTGCAGACTGCTCTCTATAGAGAATATGTGTGCAATCACCGTGCCTAAGAACTCATATCGTTAATGGTCGAGTTTGAAATACACGCTGATTGACTCATACCTCTGCGGAGAACAATTTAATCAGCTAAACGGGCGTCCTCGTAATGAAGGAAATTGAACTTTTTCTTACTACCTTAGTAAATGAACATTTTTAAAATAAAAGGGGCGTCCTCGTAGTGACGAAGTGCTTACGGGAATGTGACTTGATTGAGATTATTACGCAGACCTCGACATGGATGGAGAAACTCCTGGTGATCCTGGAGATGAAAATACAAATTCGAAGAAGAGGAAGACTGGTCTTGATCCTGAAAGTTCGGCAGATAAAGAGGAAGTTAGCATCAAAGTACCACCTACTGTTATTACCGAAAACATAAAAAACTACTCAAAATGCTTGAAGACCATAGTGGATACATCGACTACAAAAAAGGCAAAAATCGTATACACTCCCGATAGGCTCACCATCCACTGCAAATCGTTAGTCAATGATTTTTCAATGAACAAAGAAAAATAGCATGAGAAAATATGTGCTTGAAGTTATGATCGTCTAAAAGAACGAATGATAGTTTTTATCAAATGAATATTTTCAAATATGTACATTTGAGTTCAGAAAATATTTTTCGTTAATTTTAACGTTTAGAATTTTAGGTACCTATGTCTTTTGTGGAACAACACTTTATTTCTTAAAATAAATAAAATTAATGAACGCATCTTATAAAATAGTATTACATTATATTAATTTGGCTTTTTGAAAATAGACAAGACATTTTTGGAACAAATTCTTGGCATTGCAGAACGAGAAAGCCTGTCCCATGGTTTCACTTTTTTTTAAAGAAATGTTATTGCGTATTTAACTCCACAGTGGCAGCGTTTTCAGTCTGACCACAAAACTTTTTCAGCTTCTTGTAGAATGTGTTAACTTTCACGATTTTTCGCACACTGTCTGGAGACTTGCTGCTGCCTTCTTGATGTAGATTGAGAACATATCTCTGCAAAAATTCAAAAGAGCAAGCGTACTCTTCGAGATAACGTCTATTTCAGACAAAAAGAAACACGCATAAGACCATAGAAGTGCATCCATGCAGTTTATGCAAAAATCTACGTGCGTTTCATCAAATATCAAGGCTAGCCTTCCGAACCTGTAATGTCTAGCCAGGTATTGTCAGCCTACAAAGAGCTTTTTTAAAACCCAAACCTACCGGAAATTCCTTCAATTAAGTATCTCATAGTCATCATCGGCGCTTGTTGCTGCGGTGAGATTGCATGCACGTCCGTAAGCGAAGAGTGCTACTCTATCAGCGTTGAAGTTATCTCTCACCAGTTCAACTGGAAGGCCTATTTGTAGTTGGTAAAGATGACATTAATATTTTCTCCGAAATATTATTGGCCATGATATGTGCAGAGAATTAGGAGTTGGTGGTTTCTCGAAACCATTCAAGAATTCTCGCATAGTTCTGAAGGAGGCTGTTAAATCTGATATAATTATATCATGAACAGTGGCCTGTTCCACTCTTCCCAGTTGCAATTCACTATTGATACTGATCAAATTAATTCTTTTTCCCTCAACAGTGACGTCAGTTTCGTCATCAGGATGATGTTCAGGTTGCCAGTTCAGCGCTTCAACTTTTACCTGTAGAAGGAAACGCGCCATGCAGGCAGACGCTTTCTTTTTTTGAGTTATTGATGATTTCGCCTTCTGTATACGAATTAAGTGTCTGTTATGCTTCTTAAGGCAGTCCTAAAATCCTATGTAGTCGTTGCCATATCTCTGGCCGTGTTTTCTGTATACTAACGAATCTGGATATTTTTCTACCATCGATTTTGCAACTCTACGCAAAACTGAAGAAGATGTTCCTCATCTGGAGGGTGACTTTGTGAACTATTTCTACTTGAAGGCCCTTTCCATGTATACAATTTTGGAGCATTTTTAAGTACTCTGAATCTAGATTAGCCCAGTTATATTAGTTAGAAACCCCAGAAATCGGGCTTTCGCTCGAGAGCTCGAGACCTCGTGAAACACCTCCCTCCACTCACGACTGCAATCTACGCGTCTCATCTATACCCAGTCCGTGAGCCGCGCCGCTATATGGGTGAGAATCTACAGTAAGTGGAGAGGGATGATTTCGTGAGTCTTCCCTCTCTCCTAAAAGTCGCGTCTGTCCGGTCGACTTCGACCGCTCGCCCTGAACAATCTTACTTTTCAGAGTAAGCCCCCTTTTTTCGGCGCACGTCACATATGTATAGTCCGATAATGCGAAAGAGTATATAAAATAACGGTGTGTTGGACAATCAAGGCTTTGGTTTGCAAATTGTAAACGATAACATGTCTAAAATCATAAGGAAACAGATTTCAAGGTTATTCATTAAAAAATAAAAGGCTATGCAATTTCAGTTTCAAGTATACTTTACACATGCAATAACGTTATGCATATTTTACAATACTTACACTGCCAAACTAGTTACATATCAAGATCAAAGGGTGAGTATTTTGGCAAGTATACTGCAGTTGACGAGGTTAGAACTATCTCCGGAAAAGGATGTGGAGAGAGCAGCGCGGAATGTGGGAATATTTCCAAGATTTCATGAGACGCTTTATCAGTGTGTATCCAGTAAAACAGATATTCGTCTTATCATAGTTAATCAAAATGAGTTCAATTCGACAAAGTACAAAATTTCCCCATACACTCTTCCTGACTTATAAAGCGAAGTCTCAGAAGACTCTGCCAACGATACAAAATTATATTCACGCAATGCTTCCCTTTCCTGATGTTTCGTTGATAAGTTTTTCGCGATTAAAATTCTGACAATGCCTAGCATTGTTTTTCATTCCCCTATGCTTACGTTCTAGCCGTATAGTTTGTAAGTGCTTTACCGGTCCAAATTCTTCAATTAATTCCGGGTAGTGATAAAGAAAATGATGTTTTGGTTTCAAAGGAATATTCGGAAATGCACGTATTCCCAGTTGTAAAAACGTGTTAATTTTATTATCAAGAATAACAATTTGCCCGGCTGACAAAGCAGGAGTGCAAATAGTTACACAGACCTCTCGCAAACATAAAAGCATCTGCCAGGCCGGATCTCTGGTATCACGAATTACATCGTGAATAGCTACAGGGATTATATGAAGCAATCTTCTTATATTGCTTGTCGTATCGCATAACTTTTTATATGATTCCTTAATTATCGGAAGGCAATTTGTGGAAGTGCTATCAGTCGATAGTTTTAGCTTCTGAAGTCGATAATTTAAGAAACTTATCCTCAACCACATTTTCTTTAAAAAGCTTTTAATCGCGAGCATTAAATCGTATTGAATTATACCCTCATGCAAATCATGTGCAATGCACGGGGGTAATCCTGGGTTGCAAACGTGATAACTTTTAATTTTATTAAGACGAGAATTCCTTTTTATACCCTTAACCATTTAACCAGATCGTACCGCATTACGAACATATTCGTTTTAAGTTTCAGGAGTTCTTTTTTTTTGTTGTGAGTAATCATTCGCTTGTAATTGTGCACGGAGAATTTCACAAAATCGCCAAAAGTAGAGCGATTTACTGAAATTTTCAGTGAGTCCACCAGTTTGGTGACTTCCTAAACTGTCGCAAGCATAAGGACAATGATAAGCCGCACATTCATCTTTTCTTCGCCATTATATAAAGTCACTCGTAAAGTCTGTAAAAGCACTTCTGAATCGCGATTATTCGCGAGATTACCCAAGGTTTTCGCCTCTGTCTCCTTAGGTTCACTGTCACGTTTGTTCATATTTGGACACATTAAAACCAAGTGCTTACGGTAACACCAGGCGCATTTTAAGTTCACTCGACACTTCTTATATAAGTGCCCAACATTCAGACAATTGAAACAAGCATTCCCTTCCCTCACAACTTCTTGCCGTGCGGAAAATTCCATTTTCTTCGCTTGTTCACACTGTGCACT
This sequence comes from Andricus quercustozae, assembly GCA_932072015.1. Lineage (NCBI taxonomy): Eukaryota > Metazoa > Arthropoda > Insecta > Hymenoptera > Cynipidae > Andricus > Andricus quercustozae. The sequence continues at coordinate 8,364 of CAKNWU010140132.1, read as the reverse complement.
AACATGATCACTAGAATTAAAAAACAGACATGATTTTGCTCGACCATTCGTCGTTAAAAGCCCCGTCGCACTAGGAATATCTCTGTTGTTACGCACTCTATCGACGTTATACTTTCCGCCGTCAGCAACGTTATGATTCATTTTCTAAAAATTGAATGAGCTTCGTTAGGCGGTTCTTTGATTGCGCGTCTGTGCCACTTTCACTAGTTGCGATTGGTTACACTGAACTTCTTTACCACATACGTTATAATTCCTCTGGTAACGACGATTCCAAAATCTTATCATAAAGAGTCGAAAGCAGCACATTCTTTGCGGGCGTAATCGCGTTTTGCAAAACTTTCACTTTGTCGTAGTTCTCAGCCTTGGGCGGGAAGCTTTTCACTGATTCGTCGGCGCGCGAATCTTGGGTCATCGCTTGCATAAGGTACTGAAATTTATCTTCTTTCACGATATCAGTATCCTCATGTACTTTCTTAAATTGGCTCCAGAACAGTAACCTATCACGTACATTGCCGCTGAACTTCATCAGTTCAATGGTCAGCATTTTTAAAGTCTTTCTCCCCTGCATTATCGTAGGTATGTTGATCATACTTTATCCATTACCAATAGACGCTGCTCTTGACGTGAACTCGACTTCTGCCACTATATTTTCATAATTTAACTTGGCCGTCAAGAACTTTTCCCGATACGCACGAGTCTTCTCGTACTCTTTGTTGATGACCTTATTCCAAGAGAAGCGAGAATCGCAATAAGGTCTTAAACGCTTTCGTAAAGCCTGCGCGCTCAGTCGTCCTTTTTTCTTAGCCTTATCCATGTTTGACACAACACAACACAAAATCTCACACAATAAATCACTAAAATATTAAAAACGTCCTGTCACGGTGGCCAAATGTTTTCTTCAATAGGAACGAGGCTAATACAAAATAAAAGTGAACAGAGAAAAATGGTTAAATTTAAAATGGCTGAGTAATTTATTCAAAATACAATTGCCTTAGTAGGTATCGCTCGAGATGCACTCGGCCGCAACGCGGTTGAGATCGCCATAGCCCTCGCGCCCGGCCCACAAATTCCCTTAGCCAAAGCTAAGCTGTAGCCCCATTTTTATACAGTTACTTTGGGTTTTCCCCAGGCCGCAGATGTCGGTCCTGTTGCCGCCCGTCTAGTACCTGCTGCAAGTAATTTCTTCCAATCTCAAAGAGACTATTGGAATAAAGCTAGAAAATAATCTAACCACAATATTAAATCATCTGATAAAATACTTGCAGCAGGAGATTTTAATGCTAAACACAGCCATTAAAACCTGATAAGAGAAAATAAAAACGGTAAATCCATATTCGACTATGTAAATAATAAATTCCTAACAATACCAGCGGCTCAAAATCTCAATCTCTATCCACATATATGCAGAACTGCCAACCCAGCATTGTCGATATTGGAATCTTAAAAAATATTAATGTGCACATTGAAAGAGAAGCACTCGATGAAGTAAACTCAGACCTTATTTCGGTTTTACTTACCATCCACAACACATTAATCAAACGCGAACATCGAAAGTCATCTAGTTACAAAAGAGCTTAATGGGAAACATTCAAAAACCACATAAACGATAACATTATAATAGAATTAAACCTTATGAACGCCAAAGCAATAAATGATGCGGTCAAGAATATAACTTTCATAATGAAAACAGCTATCAACAAGTCAATATCATTACTTAAATCTGAAAGTTTTTCAACTCCATTACCGATAGACATAACAAAATTCATCAAAGAAAGGAATCTAGTACGTAACATTTTCAAACTACTAAATTATATAATTTTAGGACAATTGAGAATAGCTTATCCAATCTGGTTAACAGAGAAACTAAAAAATTTTAAAACAGCTTTACAGTAGTTGTAAGTAGTAAGCTGAACAGTAGTTCAGCTTTGTCGTCATCATTGGCGGTTCTCCCAGTTTCTTTTTCACATGGTAACTCTTTATCTTTCATTCGGGTGTCATTTTGGAGCATCTCGAATCGGTTGGAAAATTTCACTGGTGCTTGTTTCGCACTTTCAGTTCTCTCGTACGGCTTGCTCTGAATTTATCCTTTCCTGCACCCACCTAGGCGGGGATAGTAGTCCTAAAGAAGTTTGCACGGGAGGATTTTTGACCCTTTAAAGCCAGGAAGTCCCGTTGTCTAGGAGGGGTTGAGCTAATCCCTGTCCTCCTATGCCGCCATTTCCTGGTCCCTTGTGACTATTTCTTGTAACAAGATATGGGACTAACAAAAGAAAAAAAATTAATCTTTTTAAAATATCTGTAGAACAGATAAAAATATTTTTAACCCTCCGTCTACAGACAGGGGCTTTTAAGGCACACAGGATTTTAAAATCTAGAATATCTCGTCTGCGGGAAAAGATTTTTATTCTAAAAGTTTTTAATAATTATCACTAACAACAATTAGGTCATGTAGTAGATGATTTAAGAAGTAACCTAGCATTTTACCAGTTTTTTTTTTTAAACCAGAAACAGTTCAAAAACTGACTCGGACTTAAAAGACCCTGTCTGTAAACGGAAGGTGTAAAAAAGAAGTCTGTAAACGGAGGGTTAAATACTGCAAATTAAATACTGCAAATAATTTATTCTCAATCGAACAACCGTTTTTAACTTTAATGAAAATTTATGCGATTTAATTCCAAAAGCATATAACGAAAATTGCATAACGAGGGAATCAATATTTTTTATTGTAAACAAAAGATTTATGTGCGTAAAATAATTTTTTTTCAATCGGACAAACTTTGTTGACTTTAATAAAAATATATGCCATTAAATTCAAATAGTAAAAAAGTGTTAATTTTTTACTTCCTCAAACGTTTTGTAAGAACATGTTCTGATTGTTTAATTTAAACGTTATAAGGCCGTAACAACTTAGTCTTTGTATTTACGTTCCATATTAGCATGATTTACGTCAGGTTCACGGACATGCCGGTATTTTAAAAACTTTCTTGAAACGATAATAAATAACTCAAAAGTCTGTGCGTATTGGATTTTATTTTTTATCTAAAATGAACTAATTGTTACATAAAAATGTCGAAAGTTTTAACTTTCATAAATTCAAGACGCGTATGGAAATTTCGCGTTTATCAGTGAAAATGAAGTTGCACTAACATAAATCCCAAATTAGAATACCGAATATTGAAAACACTATCATAAGAATTAAAACTTTCTTAAGAATTTTGAAAAATTATTACTTTAAAGATATTATACAATAACGAATCATTTAGACCGACTTATACCTGAAATTCAGATTCAATACGGGGTGCTTGAAACTTCAGGCTTTACATTTTTCTCTGAATTATACATAATAAATCTGAAATTTACTATACTTTTCCATTAACTTGAATTTCAATGAAGATTGTCTGGGATTTCAGGAAAATATGTAACTGAAATTTAAGAACATTTTTAACAGTATGTATCAGAGTTCTTCAACTTGAAATATTAAAGTCTGAATTCCATTATTAATGTATTGTTTCCTACTCCTGATATACAGGCATCCCCGTCTGGGGTTGCTGGTCCTCCATCGGGCGCATCCCCAGGTTACAGATGGGGGAACGTCTCCCAGATATGTGTGGTACCGGAGAAATCAAATACCCGGGGCGGACAAAAACCAGCTAGGGGAAGGAACCCCGAATTCAAACCAATCATGAGTACGTATGTGAAAAACGACATACCCCAAGGGAGTAGAAATCTCCCAACTGATTCCGATCGGGTTCCAGCCCCGGTGGTCAGTGCCGATCCCATGGATTGGGGGGGGGGCATACATATAAGAAATGAATTACACAAAAAAAAAAAAAAACCAAAAAAAAAACAAAAAAACAAAAAAAAAAGGAGGAGGAGAGACAATAAACCAGGTGACTGCTGTAATGGTGCAGCTCCAAAAGTCGGAAACGTCCATCAGGATGATAATTCGCTGAATGGAAACATCCACGGCGAACATGTACGATGCCGGGGAACGGCAGAGGAACGTGAGCACAATTATACAAAGAAGAAGGCGCTTCGTCTACAAACAAGAGATCGGCATCAAGCCCGGCAGAAACTCAAGCAGCTTCGCCGATAGATAAAAAGCAGAGGGACGAGTCAACACCCGACAAGTGGACATCGGTCACGGGGATGAAGGAAGGCAATCACCCAACCAACTCTGAATGCCACTCCCCAAAGAGAAAATGCAGGAAAAGACGAAAGACCTGCTGAAAAGGCAGAAGAGAAGAGGCACGCCATTAAAGCCTAGCAGGAGTCAATGCTCAGAAGCACTTCTCATAAAACTCGCAAGCGGAAAGAATCATGCAAGTGTGCTACGAGATATAAAAAGTAAGGTAAAACCGGAAGAAGCCCAGACAAATATCAAGTCAATCCGCCGAACTCGGAACGGAGACGTCTTGCTCGAACTGGGCAAACAAACGAAGGACATAAAATTATAATTCCAAAATTCCAGACAGAAGTCTTGAATTTTAACCTTCCTTTGAACGTCTTGTTGATATGGATAAATCTCCTTTATCAGGATTGAGAACTTATTATATACAAGTGGGCACGGAGACGATACAAACCAAGGGGGTCTAAAGCATCTTAAGATCATGATGGATACCAAGCTGACCTTCTGGGAACAGATTAGAAAGGCGTCTGACAAAGCTGCATCAGTGACGATGGCATTAAGCAGGCTCATGGCGAATGCCAACGGCCCAAGATGATCCAAACGCCGACTACAGATGTCGGTAGCCCAGAACATCCTCCAATACGGTAGCGAAATATGGGCTGAAGCTTTGAAAAAGAAGAAATATAGGCAAATGATGGCATCGGTTCAACTGAGGCGTGCACTGAAAGTTGCGTGCTCTTATCGCACCGTGTCGGAGCCCGCAGCACTTGTGATCGCGGGAATAATACCGATTGATCTGCTAGCCCTGGAAAAGAAGCACATATTTTAGGCAATCCCAGATAAAGGAAAAGAGGACGCCAAGGAAGAGGCCAGAGCAAATACACAAGAATGCTGGCTAAGACGGCGGGATAACGACCGTCGAGGCAGATGGGCCGCGAAGCTGATCCCCGACTTGAACGTGTGGATTGGATGCCATCATGGAGAGGTCAATTATTACTGGACCCAATTTTTTCTCGGGACATGGCTATTTTCAAGCATATCTATACAAGATTAAAAAAGTTTAGAGTCCGAAGTGTATCTACTGCGAAGCCGATTGACACGACGCGGAGCACACTTTCTTTGACTGTGAACGCTGAATCAGGCATCGAAATAGGCTTGAAAAAGAAGCAGGCCACCCCACACCAGAGAACGTGATTGCAGACATGCTACGAAGCGAGGATATTTGGGATGCGATAGCCACCTACGCTGAAACCATCCTCCGATAGAAGAAAAGCGAAATGAACGCAGCAGAACAATCGCCGTTTAATAACTAGGACCTTTTTGGGGTATCCCTCGAAGTAACTTGCAATAACTTTGTATTTCTTAACAACAGTTACTTAATAAAAGATAAAAATTTGATTATTTTCCATTTACGGAAAACATCCATCGAAGTGACATTGCTTTTGGTTTGTCAGGACTGGGTGATAAGAAAATGAACCCTTGCAAAAAAAACATTGCAGAAAATTAATGAAAAGAAAGTTTTTCAAATAATTATGGATGTGAACTTTATGCATTCGAGAATGCCGAATTATGCGCAAAAAGTCGAGTCTTTTACGCGGTGTTAATGCGGTGTTAATTCAAAAATTATGCGACCATTATGCACTCAAAAATACAGGTCTCTGAATTATTATGCATTATAGGTTGGCAGAATACATTTTAAACAACAGGGAAAGAATAAGCAAATCTTGTAGTGAAATTATTTACTCTTAAAAACAAATGCACTTATGTTTACATATCTGAAATAAGTAACGATCTTACAGTTCAACTGTACAATCACATTACACAACACAAGGTTCATCTCGTCATATTAGTGTTAATTATTTTCGAGATCAATCATCAGGCATCTGAGACATAAATCAATACTTGAATAAGAATGGGATCATCAAAAACAGAACCACCATCAAAGATATCTTTAGGTTTGGAAAAAAAATTATTAGCCATAGATTTTGTAAATAACAATTCTTAAAATATATTAATTTAGAAAATATATGTCTAATAATTTTTCCCCCACCCTAAATCACTATTTATGCAATTTTATATACTTATTTGCAATTTATAATAATTATTTATATGTAATTATTTAGGATGTAATTAAGAAAATGAACTTAATTTTCGTTTTGAATTTGTGCGCCTTTTGCGACGCAAGCGACCAATGACCGTACTACCCCAACGCAAGCGCAGAATTGTAAAGCGCCAACATTGACGGCACTGCTCCGTCTACATCAGTCTAAACCTCAAGCCTGGAAAAACCGTAAATTTTGAATTTGCTCTCGAAATAAGTGATTTGTGTGCTTAAAATGGCGATTTATGCACACAAATCGCAAAATAAGCAATTTATGCACCGAAATAGACAACTTTATGCGCATAAAGTTTCATAGGGCTTTTCATAGTGTATCTATTCCTTGTAACACCAACTCAGTTGAAGCTGTATTTGTCCGTATAAGCGTGCGCAACTTTTCTCACATTTTTTGCGCCGTTAACTTTCCCCCTCGCTCTGATATTACTAAATATACTGACTTTTGTAATATGCTTGAAGAGGTTTCGAATGTATTTCCGAGTCACCCGATTCACATTTTAGGCGACTTTAACATGCCTTTCATTCGCTGGAATAACAATGCCACACTCAGTAATCAGGATACCCCCTTTTCGATTAACACTGATTCCCATTCTTGTAAAAATGCAATCGCTCTGAACATGCTAGATACAATAGACTTCTTCAATCTTTGTCAGAAAAACTTTATAGTAAATAAATTCGGCTCAACGCTCGACCTTATCTTATCCAATTATAATAATTGCTCATCCTTTCTGGCCCCGGATCGTTTGCTATCGTGTGATCCCTATCATTCGCCGATAATTTATTATGTATCTGCTCCAACTTCGCACTTATCAACTCGTATTTAGAAAGGGTTGACTGGAAAAATAGTTTCTCTAATTTGAAAACCCTTTCTAACAATCACAATAATTGTCTCAACTTTAATAAGAAAGAAATTATCGATGATATGGTTGACTTTTTATACATGCACTTGTACACTGCAATAGACGAGTATGTCCCTAAGTATTGTTACCATACCTCAACCTACCCTCCCTGGTTTTCATATGAGCTTAAAGATCTCGTGACTGCCAAGAAGATTGCGCTCTTGGTATACAAGAGAACGAGAGATCTGATTGACTATGAGAATTTCTCAGTCTTGAGAGCGAGATATAATTTTTTATCAGAGCGCTGCTATAATGAATACATACTCAGGACTGAGAGAAATATCATAGCCAACCCGAAGTCTTTTTGGAACTATGTTAACGAAACTAGAAATAACTCTTCGATGTCAGCTGAAATGTTTCTCGATAAC